>JABSTR010001718.1:0-35323 GCA_013339765.2 Haemaphysalis longicornis
AAGTTGTGACCCCGGATCCCAACCATGAGGCAGAGATAATTCGAAGGATAAGAATGGGGTGGAGTGCTTCGGCAGGCATTCTCAGATAATGAATGGCAGCCTTTAAAGAAATTGTATGGCAGCCGCATCTTACCGGTACTCACCTACGGGCCAGAAACTTGGAGGCTGACTAAGAGGGTTTTAAATTGAGGACGACTCAGCGCGCAATGGAACGGAAGATGATAGGTTAAACATTAAGGGACAAGAAGAGAGCAGAGTGGGTCAGCGAAAAACGCGTGTTAAGGACATATTAGTAGAAATTAAAGAAGAAGAAATGGACGTGGGCAGGGCATGTAATGGGAAGCAAGATAACCGTTGGTCATTGAGGGTAACAGAGTGGATCCCTAGAGAAGGCAGCGTACAGGGGGCGGCAGAAAGTTAGATGGGCAGATGAGATCAAGAAGTTTGCGGGGATAAATTGGTCGCGGTTAGCACAGGACCGGGGTAATCGGAGAATAATGGGAGAGGCCTTTGCCCTGCAGTGGGCGTAGATAGGCTGGTGGTGGTGGTGGTGATGATGATGATGATGATGTCTTAAAAAATACTAATTTACATTTCCCGACTTGTCTACCCTTCGGTCGTGGCCCAGGATCCCATGTTTTGGAGGCCTCCAGGCTGTCCAGTTCGCTCTGCATAGCTGCTTTCCACCCTTTCTCGTCTGGCGCATTCAAAAGCTTCCTGAAGCGTCTCTAGTCTTTCAAGTCGTGCCTGGCAATGTAGCAGCCGGGGCATTTTCTTGAACGTATTTCCTTGTTCGCAAGTCGATCAGAGCGCCCCGGCTCCAGGGTACCGCCACCTGTAACGCTGGGCGGCTGTTGCGTACCTTGCTCGTCTTCGTCTGATGAACCGCATTCACTCTTGTTTAGGTCATAACTATCGCCATGGGCAGTACTATAAGCGTCCTGTTGCTCATCTGAGCTTCCTTCAACTTGAAACATTACTGCTTCATCAGTGCAGTCGCACACCTTAGGATGGGTGGTTGCAGCTTGTACAGCCTTGCATGGGAAGTAATCCTCGTCAGAAGAGGCGTCCAGGCTGACGAAGAATCGGTCTTTTTCAAGATTCCACAATGTGTAGCCTTCCACCCCTTCTGGGTATACCAGACCAGTAGGCACTTCTCTTCTTTCGGATCCGATTCACCTTTTTCCGCAGCCTACTTCGTACGTTCCATACTCTGCATCCAAACACCCGTATGTTGTCCAGCTTCACTTCTGCCCCTGTCCACACAGCTTCCGGCGACTTTCCTTCAATCGCTTTTGATCGACATTTGTTTCTATATGGCTTGCAGCGACAGCAGCGTCAGCTCAACGCTCTCTGAGGACACCTGGCTCAATGGGAAGGCACCTTGTCATGTCAAGAAACGTTTGATTAATCCTTTCAGCGACTCCATTCTGCTCAGGTGTGGCAGGGATGGTTAGTTGATGTTTATGCCGTGCTCAGTCAAGTACTCGTCCAAGTCATTGTTTGTGTATTCTCCCCCGTTAATCGTTAAACATTAACCTTTCTGTTGTGAAAATTTTCCGCCATGAATCTGTACTCTTCAAACTTCTGAACAACTTCGCTTTTTGCCTTCATTGGATACACAGAGGTGCGCCGTGAGTAGCCGTCAGTGAAGGTTACGAAATAACCTGAACCGCCTTCGAATCTTGGCACGATTTCTACTTACGACATCCTAATGTATCAGTTTCAACGCGGCTTTGGCTCGAGTTGCTTCTCCCTTCGGGGAGCTGGTGCTTCTCAGCTTTCCTATGCGAAAAACATCGCACTGATACTCCATGTGATCTTTTCTGGTTCCGTAGAAGTTACGATCAGCATACTGATGTAAATGGTCCGCTGCCGATGCCAAATAGATGTGTACTTTGCCTGTGCGAGCTTTGGCGTCACTTCTGTTTCTTCCACGGTGTACAGCCTGCAGCAAGGACTCCCTCTCCATTGTCTATCGAAACGAAGGCTTTGCCGGCAGCAAACACACCTTTGATCCTCAATGCGCCCTCCAACCGATAGGAGGTCCCCGTTATTAAAAGCAGGCACACACAGGACACCTTCGAACGTGATGTTCGTCTCTGCTCAGACAGCCGAATCTTGACTCTTCCTTTCCCTTCAACTTTAATGGACTCTCTATTTGCGGTCTCCACTGCAAATTTGCGTGGCATGAAGTCGGTGACCTTGACTATTCGCTTATCCCCATTGAAAGGTAATACGCGCGCGCGCACGGGCGTGTCTGCATGAACGACGACAAAAGCGGCAAGTGACCTGCGGTGAGTCAGAGCCTTGAGCAGGCATAAGCGCTGCAGCACATTTGGCGCCATCCGGTGTAGTTCCCTGGCTTGCCGCTCGGGAGCCGCTGGCCACGTTCGACTAGGAGCCTACATGCCACATGCCACCATAGAATTTGAACTCTATGCATGCCGCCGTCTTTTAGGATGGTGACATCTTTGACCATGGTTGCCTACCACCAGCTCTGGCGGCCGCTAAACTTGACAAGCCGCCATATTGTTCCCCAGCATTCGCGCGTTTGCACTGAGGTAGCGCGGGTTCAGAGGGCTTCAACACGAATTGGATGGTTTATTTATACAGAATGATTGGGAAGATGGAGGATTGTAATCTGAGGTTTGCTGCCGTTTTCTAAAACCGAAAGAACGTGTTCGCTGACTCGAGTTCTTGCGAAATACTGTGAAAACAGCTCGTTTCTCGCAGTGCACCCGCCGCATTGGACGGGTGATGATGGCTTTTAGGGAGCGTATATTTTTTTCGGGAGCGTATATTTAGGGGGGCGGCATGTAGGCTCCCTACGTTCGACGAGGCATAGAGCGGAGGCGCCTTCAGTTGGACCGGCTTCTCCTTTTCAGGAACGCGCTGGCCAGCATCGGCCTTAACCCGTCCCGCTGGCATCTGCTGCTTCGCCGCCTCGCCAGCGGCCCCTGCTGCTGCCTCTTCCCTGCCTGCTGCCGCGTCCTTGACGTGTTCGCAGAGGTCCCCGTCCCTCAACAGCCCAGTCAAACTGGCGTAGGACTTAACGCAAGTGCTCGCCTCAGGCCCGACGCAACGGTACGAAGAACACCGGGGCACCTTACACTCACGCCTGATGTACCTCGGTGTTGCAGCGTAAACACTGCGGGGCCCTTCCACCTTCCAGCGACGACGACGAGGGCCTTGTCACCCGCCACACGGACTTCGCGCGGCACGTCGTCAATGGTCACGCCCGCCTTCAGCTTAACGGTCACTGACCACAGCGTCGAGCCCTTGTCCTGAATGCCGTCGACGTGCCATTGCTCTTTGCGCACCTCGACGGCACACCCGTAAGGTGCCAGCGCAGCCCGGACGGCGTCGTCCGGCACGTTGTAGAGGAGCCAGTGTAGCTTGGGCCGCACTTTTTGGTTGATCGGTTCGATGAATATATAGCGACGGTCTTTCCCCTTTAAGTCATTCATGGCCATGCGGCGGGGCATGGCGAGGGCCGGCCGCACGTCAGCGGAACTAAGCGCCCTTACCGGAACGAATGCGCACATGCCCAGTCGGGTCCCGGTACGCACAGAACACACGGTACACACGGTAAGCTAAAGCTCGTATTACCTCTCGTGGCATGGGTTTCCTGCTCCTCTCCGGTAAGGGTCAGTACTTGCACGAAAACGGAAGCGCAGCGACTGGAGGATTTTTGCATTTCACCGGAGTAGCGGTGAAATCCGCTATATCGCTCAAAAACCAGTGATATCATTTCCCGCAAAACCAATAACTTCAGTTGGCGCCAACTGCCGCTGGTATGTTACACGTCAAGTGCTTTCGGCAGTGCAGTTATATTGCTAGCCGTACAACTGACTTCGCAGATCCTCCCACCTTTAATGCTGTCATTATATTACTGTTTTTGCGCAAATTGGGCTACCCGGTCGCATCTACGCTGTCATACATGTTCACGCAATGATTTTGTTTTCTTATTTCCCTCCCTGGATGGCATGTGGCACAGAAGGAGGGAAGAAGAAGAGGAACACTGACCGAAGACCCTAGACCATAATCAACCCCACCGGTGTATTTGTATCCTCCTTAAAAGGACCGTCATGGCAGTGGCCGAAAGCTCGACACCTGGGCAGGGCGCTGGACCGTCCAGGGTTTCCCGGACAGATATGAGCCTGACCCCAAGTGGGCTTCGAAGCACCCGCGACCGCCAAGAATCGGTTTCTGCGTTACGACACAGTGGGTCCCCTGCGATGCATCCGAACGGGCCGCACGACAACGGACACGCAAAGGGAAAGCGCCGTTGGCTGCCCAAGATTCCATTCTACAGCACCTCGTCGTCGCTGGAAAGCATGGTGAGAGAACTTGTATGCGGAGCATTAATTGCTGTTAATACCAATTGAAACGATCCACCTCTCTAAGCATAGATGGGGAACAAACTTGTTATTTGATTAGTTTTTTTTTTGTTTTATGCGGCGAAGGTGCACCCAAGCAATAGGCTACGCCGTACCGGAGGCTATATAATTTAGACCACTAGGAATCCTTTCCATTCGTCGGTATCACGACATGCGCATTTTCGTCTTTCGCGTCCATAAAAAAAAAAAAGAAAAAGAAAACGACTGCCGCGGCTGTGTGTCTGACGCACGTCCTTCGGCTCATTAGCAGAGCGCCTTAGCCACTGCGCTACCACGACGTGCGTGTGGGCGATCAGGTCTGCCACATAACAGCGGTAATGTCTTCTAACAGCGCTGCGACATGACACAGCGTTCCTATGCGCAAAGAAGTAGCTGACAGAGAGAGAGAGAGAGAGAGAGAGAGAGAGAGAGAGAGAGAGAGGGGAGAGATAAGCACTGACGTTTACTATACTCCCTAATGCGAGATTTGTGAGCAACGCGAAATGCAGTCTTCTCGGTCACGGCGCATATCTGCTGCTTCTCAGGAAGTGATCGCGTGATCAGCGAACGCACGGCAGTGCGCGCTATTCTGCCGTTACCTAGCAGCGCGTCGCCGCCGACGAGCATGTTGTTTCAAATCGTGTTTGAACCTCCCGCGCAAATGTCACGTGGTTTGGGTGAGCGGCGAACAGAGGAGCGTCTGGCGAAAGTGTGAGGGTGAGGCAGTGAGAGAGATGGCGCGCTATAGCAGCGCGTGCCGCCCTCCCTGGAGCGCGAGTGCCCTCCAGACACTCCTTTCCGTTTTCTTTCTGACTTCGCTGCCTTGTTCGCTCACTTGGTAACGCAGATATTGACATCGCCACCGCCGCCGTCAAACCCCTGTAACAGGCGCCAAAGTATTGCGTGCTAGAACTTTATTGTGAGGAAGTGGCTCGAGGAGAATCGAACTCCTGATGGTGGTGGCAGTAACGGGCTGAAGGCCCGATCCCTCCTGGACGTCTTCTTGACTTGACGGTCCCGTGGTTGGAGTTTCCGTGGTGGCTGTAGGCCGGTGTCTTCCGGCGACCGTTCCGCCCTCTTTACCAGGCAGACATGTAAGTCCGGGTCGGCGCTGCAAAGCGAGGCCTCTCACCTCTCCTCAGAGGGTATTTCGGGGGTAAGGGTCCTGGGGGCATACCCACATGATGTGAGCCAGGCTGGCTACACCGATGTTGGGCAAATGCTAGGGTGGAATGGGTCACGGTGACCGGATTGGGGAAGATTCCCGTCTGGATTTGGCGCCAGACGTGGCATTGTTCTAAGGCGAGGGATCTATCTTACTGATGATGAATCCGGCGGGATACGAGGTAATAGGTGGTGAAATCGTGAAATCCGCGCCGACCGGGCTCCGTGGTAATGATACGGGCTTGGCCCGGCCCGGATAGTTAATCTTCGGGATAGGCCATGGGCCGCCTGATTTCCCTCGAGCCCAGAATGCGTGGGGGTCCAGATCAGTTGTAATGGGGTTGCGGTGTTCTTGCGCAAAATTTTAAGCGCCGCTGGAGATTTGCGTCCAGCGCGAAAATTTTGGAGAGCGGTTTTAGATTACTGCACGATTGTTGCAGGTGTGGGGGCAAGTGAGAGAGCCAGCGCTATCACTGCCTCTTCCGCCGGTTCTGGGATGGGCGTCCGGACTGTGATAACATCGAGCTTGGTGGTAATGGGGTAATTTTAAACGGCAATAGCGGTGAAAGCCTCGTCGTGTCTGTACTCTGCTGCATCGACGTACAGGCGGGGACTTAATATTCCGGACCACGCGAGCGCGTGGCAAAAGCCACCGATGCGCACTCTGGAGGACTGGCGCCTGTTGTCGAGACCGTCGCGGGGCGCATGCGAGTCTTTTTTTACTCACAGGCACGCAGATTATCTCACCTCCTGCAGCGGTACTGCGAGGGTCACTGAAGCACCGAAGGGGGACGCCTTTGTAGCATTTGTTTCATTACGATGACACATTTGCGGCCTAATGTGACGATTGCACCGGGTTTGGTGCAAACGCTCCTCGCATCCTGATAAATGCTTCTGCGGAAGGTTTTGTTTGGTCTTTTTGTTTTGTCCTTTATCGTTTATACACGATGACAGTAGCGGCTTCCGAATGGGGTCGCCGAATGAAGGGTGTATGAAGCAGAATTGCACGGTGCCGTGCTATCGACAATGAAATGCCAGCGAGATGAATCGCGAGCCTTTATTCATCGTCTTTATTTTGTGTGCTACTTGGCTACTGAAATTATCTTTCAGTACGCTTTCCGCTGCCACTAAAGTAGGCATTTTGCAAGGTTTGTAAAAGAAAGTATGTCTTTTTTGTTGCGTACTCTCTTACTTAAAATTGTTCCAAAGAAATATACTCATATTTTGCGTTTGCTCTGTCCTTCGGTATTTGTCACAATGGCACCTCGGGTTCCCATCGAAAAACGCCGTCAGGTTATTCGCTTAGGGCCTCCCGAATTTACTTGGTACTAAGTAGCGGGTCTTCAACCACTGCAGCAACAATGAGATTGTTCTTGTCTTCTGTTTTGGACCTTGTCCTTCCGATAGCAGCGTTGTCGGAAGGACAAGGTCCAAATCAGAAGACAAGAACAACTACAGTGGTATTCCGGTTCGCTGCTACCTCTACAAAAGAACGGTACCTTATTGCCGCAAATGCAACAAGACTGGTCACAGGGAGGATGTTTGCCCACAGACGATAGACTTTCTTGGGCTACGTAAACGCAGAAATTTTGGTCTGCCTGTCTGTGACGCAATTCAGCCATCCCGCCAAAGTGAAATCATATTTGCGCAATACTTTTATATACTCGCAGACAAATCTAAACGTCTAAGCCCGGTGTCAGTGTTCATACTTGTCAACATGGTTGAACAAGATCAAATTATTGCCGCGAACCATGCATTGGGTTTGCTTATTTGTGTTTTGCTTTTAGCCGCCCGGCTGCGCCGGTCTGTGTTATCGGTGTTGTCTGTGGGCCAAGGGAGGCGCGTGTTCCGTTCTTTCTTTCTGTGCCGCATGTGTAATCTTTTCTGATAGGGAGAGCGTTCCGAACTAACGTGAACATCCTAGAATAATCTTCGTTGATCTACAGTGTTCTGGATACACTTCGACTATTCGAGAAGCCCTCGCGCCGAGTGATAAATTCCCGCAGAGCAGATGCCGCGGCATTCGACTCGTCGACGCTCGCCTTCGCACGTCACTTTGCTGACTGCTGCTTCGCCGCCTGTATTCTTTCAGTTATTAGGGGAGCACAAGTTCGCTCCAATGAACTTGTTTTCCTTGAAGAGAACTGCGTCTTCTTTGTCTTCGTGACAATATTACGCAAATGTAAGGCAGAAAATCAATACACACAAGGTATTTACAGTGTTCCTTTATTAAAAAAATCATGAATGCTTGGTTTTTGCGAGAGCGAATGAAATACTACATCAACTGCAGAAAAGCGTCACCTGCGGTTGCCAGTGCTGCCTCCTGACGTCATTTAAGAAATCAAACGGCAATAGAAACGAAAGGTTCCACTAGATGGGATACGCGTTCCGCTTGGAACGCTCGCGCAGTAGGGAATCGTTGTTCTATAAATGTTGTAGTAGGGTGCCTCAATTCACGCGCGCCTCAGCCGTACGGCAGCGCTGTCATCGAGGCAGAACGCGGTAAATTTAAATGGACTGGCAAAACCTCTGGCGTGTTATCTTGGGAGGAACGAGACGGGGAAGGAACAGCATGATAGGTTATCGGGAAGGAGAACGGAGGCCTTTACTTGGCTGGGGCGCCAATAGACTATCGTCTTTTGCCGACATTTGCAACGAAAGGAGCAGATACGCGGCCATTTTTTCCGAAGCCACAGCCTGTTTCGCATTTACACAATCATCGCATGTCATTTAGCCGCTACATTTTCTCAACGTGCGGTCATTTGTTCCACGGCTGGTTTCGTGTGTTGGCTGAACATCACAACGGAAAAAAGTTAGCAGTGGCCTATGCCAGGGTATACGTAGCGTTAGCTAAGGTTCAGCTGGTTATTCTTAGGCTTCCTGGTTGTCTAGGATTAGCTGATTATCATACTTACTGCTGCTAAAACGATTTGCAGTCCAATCCAATCCAGTCCAGTCACTGCTCCTCGCGCATGCGCAGCACGGAGCCACGTGAAACGGCTATCAAGCGGTTCCGGCGCAGCGTCAGACTTGGCTACTGCGCATCGGAGGCGCACAGCTGGGTACGCGCCGGCGCCAGTGCATCTGCCACGGCTATGACGTCACTCCTCTGGAATGCGCAGACCGGCGAATGTGCAGACCCAATTCTCTACACACCCGTACTCTCATTATATTGGATTTCCAATCCAATCCAATTTAATCCAATCCAATCCAATGCTCCTCGCCCTTGCGCAGCACGGCCCTTCAGGGTCCACGCGAAACTGCTCAACCTCGGCCAGCGTAGCGTACGCTACAAAATTTGCAACGCTTTTTTACCGCTATATTTTACAACATACGCGAACTCTGAGGCAAACGCAAGTAATGTTAGGCTATAGTGATAACGTTATTCACGTCAATTGTATTGGTCTCACTTTAAGAGTGATTACAAAAATTCCTAATGTAATTTTTAGCACTTTCCGGATAATCTTGAGGTACGTGCCAAGGGATTTGTGAAAAGTTGTTGAACCCTTTTTTTATGCTTTAGGCAGCGAAATCGCCCTAAGCCCTGTTTTATTGGACCTCTGTGCCACAACAAAAAGGCCCTCTCCAAATTGCACGTCCTTAGGCCAACCGCTCAATACTGAGCTCTGACTCCACGGATTCTAGTTTTATGAAATCTTGATGGATTTGATTGATTGTAGGGTTTAACGCGACGACGCAACGCAGGCGATGAGGCGCGCCGTAGTGGAGGGTTCCGGATTAATTTTGACCACCTGGGGATCTTTAACGTGCGCCGCCGAAATCTCGTACACATGGGCGTTTTTGCTTTTCGCCTCCATCAGAAAAGCGGCCGCCGCAGCCGGGAATCGAACCCGCGACCTCGTGCTCAGCACCGCAACGCCTTGGCCACTGAGTCACCGCGGCGGGTAAAATTGATGGATTTCAGAAACGCGGTCACGCATATTGCTTTGTTGTTAAACGATTTAAAGAAATCTTTAAATAGGACAGTCATCCTACCTCCACAAACGTATCAGATAACTTCGTGTTTTGCAACCATGCTCGGCATAAAAAAAGCGGCGGTGGCTTAGCGTGGTTAACCCTGGATATGCAAAGAAATTGGATACACCTATCTTCACGCGAAAATTGGCAGATCGCACACATAGGTTGCACTCGACATAAAGCAAATAGGTCCCACCTGTGCTTGTACACTGACATCATTCCCTGCATGTTTTAAATGCAGAGCATTTCAGTAACTCACGATGTCACCCACGTTGACGTCCGTATAGTCCGCTCCGTCGTTGTCCCTACTATATAAAAAAAAAACTATCCGGCGCCAGGTTTCGATCCCTGCGACCCTGCGGGCGGAACGCAATGTACATGGTGCTCTACCCACTGCGCCACAAAGCCGACACAGGATGGGACGCTACTAACGCGCCTTATATCCTTGACTCATTCAAATTACTGCTGACGAGCGCTCTCTCGTCAGCAGTTGCCACAAGTGCAACAACATTAACGTAACGCAAACTACTTAACATCGTGCGCCCCCGGAAAGGCTCTGCATTTGATCGTGCCCCTCGCGAGGGGGATGTTTCACTGCGTCTTCCTACTGGCCAGTACACTCGTCGCCATCTCTCGGATGTTGTGCGAACCCTTTGCGGCTGATGGCGCGCGATTTGAAACGACATTTTTCTTCTCCCTTGGCTGTTCCATGCACTGCGCGCACAGCCGTCAGAAACGATAACGGCCGCGCTCGTTTCTTTTTTTTTCTTTATTCTTTTCTCCCATCAGCGATATACTTCACACTGATACGCAGCGTTCTCAGAGCAACTACGTCAACATGCAGGAGTATTGTAGTCTAAAAAAATTTGTAATTTTCTTCCGCAATGCGGCGTTGTTGCGGTAACTTCCGAGTTATCAATTTGCCGAGGAACTAAACGTGGATACGTCATCCAAAAAGGAATGAAAAAAAAAACTGTGGCAGTCGGCCCTTGCAGAAGGGGGTGAGCGAATTGTATGGAACAGCCAAGGAGTGAGAGGGGATGGCATAATGTCATATAGGCGAATGAAAAATTGGGCCCATCTCCCCGCGAGGGGGACTCGAGTAAATGCGTCGCATAAGGGGTGGGTGTATTGGGTTAACGTTTAGTGTTTGGGGAGTTGGTGGTAGTGAATGCGTTGTATCAGCAGCTTCTTTACAGTGGACGCAGCTATCCTCGTCGCCGGAAACGACCTGCAGGGTAGTGGTAACCGTGTGGGCCACCTCGACGGTCACGTTTACATTCGCGGTTCTCGCAGCGAAGACGCCCCTGCTGGCGAGCGCGATGTTTAGAAGCCACTAGCTTCAAGCTCGGGGAAAGCGATACACGCATAAACTGGGGATCCCTGGCACCGTAGGCGCGATACGCGGAGGCAAGCAATATGTTATCTTGTATCACTCCCGCAAGCGCGGTACGCGGAGTGCAACGTCTTCCGGTATAAGATAACACCCAGCGGATAGCACTGCCGAATGGCAGCAGCAGTAGCAGCAGCATCCTCCTAAAAACCGGGAAAAGAGCCAAGGAAAGTTTGGCTTTACAAACGAGACGCGTTTCGCCAGACGCGTTTCATGGCGATTTCGTCTGGTAACCTTAAACGGTCGTGACGTTGCAGCTGAGCCAAGGTTACAGCCGTTAAATATGTTTAGTTATGACAAAGGAGAGGCGTGCTTTGGATAAGCTGCCTAAAGCACTCGACTGGCACTGATGACGCAAAAATGCACGACGCAGGAGCGGGACGTTCGACCTTCCGGAATGGCAGCCTTGCGCGCCAAGGATCGGCGCAGGCTGATCGTGCTTGCCGTGGTCGCGCTCGCCCTTGTCTTTGCCTTCGCACTTCTTGGGCAGCTCATTCCCGGAATGGCCTTCGCGGTACGTTCACCCGCCTGGTGCGAGGCGAGAGAGTGCCTTCGACACGTCGAGCTGCTCACGCACGGCCTGAACCGCAGCATCGACCCGTGCCAGGACTTCGAGAGCTACGTCTGTTCCACGTGGAAGCCGGACGCCCGCGGCTTCCCCGACCTGTCCACGACGGCCCTTGATGACCTCGCCATCGCCTGGCTGGAGGATCTACCCAGGATGCTCCAGGACGGCTCGAAGGAGTGGCCGGTGGCGAGGAAACCCCTAGCACTGCTCGAAGCTTGTGTAAGGAACACTGGCGCGAGCCAGTTCGACAGACGGGAGTTCCGCAAGTTCATGAGGGCCCGCAACCTGTCCTGGCCGGAGAAGCCCGTGGACGGGAGCGCTGCCCTAGACGTACTTCTTGACCTGGCCACCCGCTGGGATTTGACGCTTTGGCTGCGCGTTCAGGTGATTAAACACCCGTTCCTCGCTGGCGCTCACCGCATCCTCATCATGCCAGGGCGCACCAGTGACATACGACTGTTCGCCGAAAACCATAGACGTGTCATGGAAGCTGGCGACTACCCAAGGTACTGTTTCCTTCTATCGGAATGTTTTTTTGGACGAGCGCTGTGAAGTTTCGCATTCTTAGACAAACATTCCTGCCATTTCCAACCACGTAATATATAAGCCGCAGAAATGATGCCACACTAACACATGTCAGTTAATCTAAAATGAAGTACAAGCCCTTTAGTGATAAAGTCATGACGTTTCAACCAAGGTGACATGAAAACTACATTGTGTAAAATGAAATAATTCACAGAGCGCAGGTAATTGCTAAGACCAGAGTCCTTCAATGCTTTTCTGGTCACGAAACTCCGGCCGAAGTTTCATTCAGGGACAAAAGCTGCCGCTAGGATCGCCCCTGTTAACGTGAAGGCTTCGCCGGCGGGCGACACGCTTGCGGGCCGGCTGTTTCTCCATCGGCAACGCGCATACTTTCATCTGCCCTTCATTTCCACCTGTAAAAACGCGAGCGAAGTTTTTGAGTCAGTCAGTTGTTGTTTTTGAGTCAGTTGCTGTCGCGTAGCTCAGCTGTGAAATTGAGGCAAGACCACGGGTGTTACTGAGGCGCATATGTTGCAGTGTTCGTTCGTTGCGGCAAGCACCGCTACAATCTCGCTTTGAACAGGCGGACATCTGGATTTTTCAATTTTTGGCTAGCCTTTGCAGCCGCCTGCATGATTTGGGTGAACTAGCGCCAGAATTAAATCTGTATTCAGCCCTGGGCGCGACTTGCTGCGCTGAGCAAATAGGTGTGCAAACGTACAGCACGTTGGGTTAGCGTTGTGTTTGCGCTATTTTATAGCGCGCTAATAATGTAAAAAAAATAATCGAGGTTCGGAAAGTGAGCGTGGACAGCAGGGAAAAAAAACTCACGAAATGGAAGCAGAATAATGGGCGCGCGGAGGGGCCAGGGTAGGAGTAAATGCTACAGCCTTGAGCTACTTTCTCGGCTGTTCTCATAGGCATAGGGTGTCAACAGATAAAAACTCGCCCGCTCAGTGCCTGTCACACCCCTCCCACCCAGACGGAAAGTTAAAAAACACAGTTGATTGATTGATTGATTGATTGATTGATTATGAGATTGTTTAGGTTTTACGTGCCGACGCTACACAGACAATGGGGCCACCCGCGCCATAGTGTAGCGCTAGCTCCGGATTAATTTTAACCAATGAGGAAGCTTTAACTTGCGCCGAAATCCGTGCACACCAAGCGTTTCTCTTTAACTCCCCGCACGGCACCTTATCTAATGGTGACGGTACTGGCGATACCGCGGACCCCGAGCCCCCCAACATAGCTGTGACCTACCGTGGTGATGCGTTTAAGTGTGAATACATTTATAAGCGACCCCAAAACCATCCACCGCCGGCGGCGGCGTCCGCAGTGCTCCTCTATAAAGAAACAGCATCCGGCGCCAGGTTTCGATCCGCGGACTTTGCGCCGAGCGCGACGCTATACCGTCAAGCCACGGACGCGACGGTGATATCAGTGTTGACGCGCCTTATTCTTTAACCATTCAAACTACGTCGTCAGCGGCGTGCGGTGGCGACTCAGCGGCTATAGGGCTTGATAACTGCGTGGTGTACACGTGATACTACAAACCCGATGGAAGAGATGAAGAGAAGGCGGCGAGGCGGTGGGCTGCGGGGGCCGAGGCGCAGCCGCCGCAAGCGGGCCGACAACGTGCATTCGCACTTTCACATCTCCCCCTGGGGAAAGCGGGTGGATTTTTAAGGTGAAGGGCAGAAACCTCTAACGTTGGCCGTCGGAGCCTTGGTCAAGCTCCGGCCCGATGGGCTCCCTGCCTGTCTACCAGGCAGGGAGCTCCGGGACCTCTTTGACTACCAGGGTAACGTCAAAGGAGAAAGTACCCCCCGTCTCCCTGCTTTTATACATACTGTATGATATTTTCTCACCCCCCCCCCCCTCCAATGATGCGGCCTCCCAAAAGAGGCCGCACTGAAGTACTTGCTAAAGAGAAGGCAGAACATTTCTATAAACATCCCGTAGTTCATTCTACAGGGGACACCCCTGTTGGCAAGAAGTCAGTCATTCTTTTGGCTAAATGCATTGAGTCGGTTGTCGGCTCAGACTATGATGGCTAAGAAGCTTTCATATCCGGTGACCTACTTGTTCAAGTAAAAAGAAAAAATCAAAGCGAAAACCTCCTGAAACAGACCACGTTGGCTGACCTGGCTGTTACTGTGACTCCACATAGAACTCTCAACTCTTCTCAAGGTGTAATCTCAGAAAAGGAATTACAGTCTGAGACAGAGGTGGAACTTCTTCAGGCGCTTCAACCTCAAGGAGTAACTTCTGTCAAACGAATTGTAATCCGTAGAGCAAATGAAGAAATCCCAACAAAGCATCTTGTCCTAACATTTGACTTCACAACCCCACCCGAAAAGGTCAAAGTGGGCTTCCTAAGCTGCAATGTACGACCATATGTCCCTATCCCAGGCGATGCTTTAAATGCCAACGATACGGCCATGGAACTCTATCATGTCGAGGAAAGCTTGACTTGTCCTAATGTTCAAGTCTGACATTCGTCGGATGACTGTCCAAACAGCACAGTCAAGTGCCCGAATTGCAGTGGCCCACACGCTGCTTATTCGCGAACCTGCCCAAAATTCAAAGCAGAAAAAGAAATTCTACAAATGAAAGTAACAGAAAACATCACCTTGCTGAGGCACGCCAAAAGCACAAGCTGCTTTCGGCTACATCTTATGCAGACGCTGCCCGCCGGGGGCTGGGGCAGCGTTGGTCAGCACAGCGACACAGTGCAAGCCTTGCTGCTGATGTGTTGCTGTCCCAGCCCCCAGCTGGGCAGGCCACCTGCTGCCTCTACAACACCTGTAGAGGCTGCGGGGGCCCGTCTCTTGCCTGACTGCCTTCGGTAGTCCAGCGGTGTCAGGACTCGCCCAGTGTGGCGACTCCAGCAAGTGTGGCGATTGGAATCCGCCGCTGGGAGCTCTGCCGCTCTCACTGTTTCCTCTTCACCTGCCCTAGGGACACCTGAGGGCAGGGAGATGGAGACGGGAGGGCCCACAGCAGCGCCATCCTAGCTCCACCGCCTGCCCCACCCGCGGCGCAGGCAAGGAACACCCGACAGGGTACCAAGTCAGGGGGCCCAGTCCACTGGGCACCCCCTTGCCTTCAGATGAACGACATGGACGTCGAGCCCTTCCGGCTTCCATCCCAGCGGAAGGAACGGGCTGCGACGTCCAGGTCAGTAGAGAAGGCCAGAAAACCCCTTCCAAGAGTCCAAGCCCCAAAAGACCCTACATAAATAGTCACACTCCAGTAGCTCCGAACACATCATAATGGGAGAGAAAATATTGTTCAATGGACTGCAGAGGCCTTCTGAATAATCTTGATGACGTGTATGAGATTCTGCATGCCAATCAGCCAAGTGTAATGTGTGTTCAGGAAACACACCTGAATTCCAAGAACACAAATTTCTTGAACAGTTACTTGATATACAGAAAGGACAGGGATAGCTGCACGCACTCTTCTGGGGGTGTGGCCATAATTGCCCGGAAATCCTTAGCATGCCACCCTGTCGCTCTGAACACTGTCCTTGAGGCTGTGGCCAATTCGAACAATAATATTTAATAGGTTGAATAACGGTATGCTCCATTCCTCCTGATGTTGCGCTTTCAAGCTCTGACTTCGAGGCACTGGTTGACCAGCTGCCCGAACCATACATTCTTACAGGCGACCTTAATGCTCACAACTCTCTTTGGGGCTCTTCTCGCACGGATGCCCGAGGTCGCCTGATAGAGAAATTTCTTACATCTTAGGAGCATGCCTTTTCAACAATAAAACAGCCTACATACCATAACATAGGACAAAATACATACTCATATCTTGACTTGGCGATTGGCTCTGCAGTTCTCTTTCCTCTTCTCGAGTGGGGTGTGGGCACTGACCCATATGGCAGTGACCACTTCCCCACCTCCACTAACATACATAGGTAAAGGCCCATGCAGTCCATCTTCCCATAATCGGTTCAATGAAGCACGAGCCTAACTGGAATACATTTACAGAGAGCATCCAAAACTACACCACACATCCATAGGACACCTATGCGTTGAAGAAGCTACCCAAACTGCTCACGGCGCACATCCTCGACGCCGCCGAAAAGTCCATGCCCCACGCCTCTGGTGCCCCGCGCAACCAGCGGAGGCGTGGTGGAATGAGGACTGTAGGCGGGCGCGAGATGCCCAGAACAAGGCGTGGGGTATCCTTCGTCGGTACCCCACTTCGGGAAACCTCCTCTTGTTCAAACGGGCCAAGGCATAAGGAAAACGTGTGCGCCGTGAGGCAAAACGAGAGAGTTGGCGTACATTCATAACATCAATAAACTCCTACACAGACACACGGAAAGTATGGACACATATACGCAAACTCAAAGGACAACAGACAACACAGCCCTGCCCCTGGTCAGTACAACAGGGGACACTCTGGAGACCAGGCTGACACACTCGCACAAACACTTCCAACACGTGTCCCAGTTCAGCACACTACACGAACACTTTCCTGAAACATAAAGCCTGTTGTGAAAAGAAGTCCCTACACGACAACAACAAATCCACAGACTTCTTACAACTCCCTGTTTTCACTACATAGCTGAGGGCTGCTCTGAGCACGTGTAAACCCTCAGCTCCAGGCCCAGACAACATCACATACACAATGATACAACACCTGCACGCAGACACTCTTCTAACACTCTTACACCTATATAACAAGATTTGGCTTTCGGGGCACATTCCAAACTCTTGGAAGGAGGCTATAGTTGTAGCTTTCCTGAAGGAAGGAAAGGACCCCGTCGTCCCCCTCAAGTTACCGTCCTATTGCCCTGACGAGCTGCCTGTGCAAGCTCTTCGAGAAGATGATAAATCGCAGGCTCGTGTACTTCCTTGAGTACAACGGTCTTCTCGAGAGCTGCCAGGCAGGCTTCAGGGCGGGGCGATCCACGAATGATCAACTCGTAGCTCTTGAATCGTATATTAAGGATGCCTTCGTGCATAAACAGTATGTCGTAACTGTGTTTTTCGACCTCGAGAAGGCCTACGACACCGCTTGGCGCTACGGGATCCTCAGTGACCTGAAGTCTTTCGGTGTTTCGGGCCATATGCTCAACACTCTGGCTAGTTGTCTGTCCCCACAGAACGTTTCGCGTGAGAGTTGGTAGCGCACTTGTCACGGATTCATGTGCAAGAAACGGCGTGCCGCAAGGTGGAGTTCTAAGCTGTACTCTTTTTATAATTAAAATGAACTCTCTTGGGAAGGCATTGCCACCTACCATTTCTTACTCTATGTATGTAGACGACGGTACAGATATCTTTTAAATCTTGTAATATGTCAATCTGTGAACGTCAGGTCCAGCTTGGTGTTAAAAAAACTTGCCAGCTGGGCAGACAAGAATGGTTTTAAAAACTCAATCCAGAAAAAAGTTCTTGTGTTGTGTTCTCTAAAAGCGCGGGATCCATCCGGACCCAGATATTACTCTGAATGGCGTTTCAATTCCTGTTAAAAAGGAGCACAAGTTTTTAGGCATAATATTCGATAACAAGCTCACATTTGTCCCACACTTGAAACATCTTAAGCAAAAATGCCTAAAAACTATGAATATTCTCAAAGTTCTCTCCCACCAGTCATATGGTGCAGACAGGCAACTCCTCTTCTGCGGGTTTATAGCGCCCTAGTGGGATACCCGCTTGGACTACGGCAGTGTTGTATATAAGTGCGTAACAAAAACGGCACTAAAAATGCGGACCCGGTGCTGCATTTTAGCGCTACGCCTCGCATGCGGGTTGCTTTTCGCACTAGCCCCTGTCCAAAGTCTCTATGTAGAATGCAATAAATGGTCCCTAGATCACCAGAGGGTGTACATGGACGTTTTATATGCCTCAAAATCATGTCTATGACAAATCATCCTTTTACTCCGACCATTAATGATGCATCCTCACAGCAACTCTTTTTAAATCGTCCATCAATCTCCATGCCGTTTCATCTAAGAGTGCGAGAAGAAGCCTCTGAGCTAGAAGTCTCGTTTTCAGGCATTCACAAGACGCCCATCATTAATTCGATTCCACCATGGCATCTTCCGCCCTGTGTCATGTGACCTGTCTTTTATGCAGTTTAGCAAGAACAGGTCACCAAGGATTGCGATTCTGCAGCATTTCTTGTTGTGCAGCATAAGTACCCGCTGTGAAGAGTTTTACAGCGATGCGTCCAAGACTGCAACTGCTGTGGCTTGTGCTGCGCATGGCCAAACTTTAAACGTCAGTAAAACAATGAACCTTTGTAGCAGTATATTCACAGCGGAAGCATACGGTATTTTATGGTAATAAATCAATAGTCCAACATCAAATCGTAAAATCCATCGTGTACACGGACTCTCTTAGCGTTGTACAAGCACTTGCATCAGGAAAGCATTTCTAAAAACTTTGTCATCAATCATATTTTTAAGGCTATCATGTCTGCATATGCATCAAACCTTCAAATAACTTTCTGTTGGGTTCCAGGGCACTCTGGAATTCCGGGAACGAAACCGCAGATCGAATGGCCACTGCAGCTACACTCTTGAATACAATGGACATAGCAAACAGTGCCATACACAGACATGAAGCCACACATCAGACACCAACTTCGCAACAGATGGCAAAACACACTGGAGTGAACAAACAGATAACAAGTTACACGTTATAAAACCACGCTTGGGACCATACACTACTGACACACGCAACAGATACACAGAAGTTGCCTTTGCTAGGCTACGGATAGGGCACACACATGTCACACACTCGTATCTCCTCACGGGGTCTTCAAGACCCCAGTGTGGCAGGTGTGGAGAGGCCCTATCCGTAGTTCACATACTCATTCAATGCACGCACTTCACACAACACGACGCAAACACTTCCCACAGCTATACAGACTACACGTCCCACTACACCCAGCGTTTTTCCTCTCTGACGATCCCATGTTTTCTATCAAGTGCGTTTTTAAATATTTAGAAGAAGTTCAATTTTTAGACCTCATTTCATACCACGCGTGATCACTCCCTGGCCCTATACACCAGCCATGCTCATTGTCGTTTTGTGATTTTACTTTTGTTTTTGCTGACTTTTCGTAGTGTTTAAGGTTAAGAGCGCCCCCAAGACTATTGTTTGGCGCTCTTTGCCCCAGTTGGCCTTGCGCCATAAACATCCAACCATCATCATCATCATCGTTTTCTCTTTTCGCCTTCATCAGAAAAGCGGCTGGGAACCCGCGTCCTTGGGCTTATCAGCACAACGCCTTGCCCCTGGGCAAGCGCGGCAGGCAAGTGAAAAAAATATATGCAGGCAAACATAGCCATGCTCCGCTTTCCAAATTCAAAATATATGGTTTGATAACCAAAATCACAGTAGCTGCAGTCCGATCTTTGTGCGGCGACGAAACGCGACGACGTTTAGCAGACGGATTTTCTCGTTGTGAGCGCGATCGTGGTTTGGGCTTCGTAAGATACGCCGGCAGGTTTTCAAATATCCGGGTATGGCATCGACGCGGAGCTTGAGCTTCTCGCGCTGCAGAAGCACAGGTTGTCCACTTATTTTAAACTCATCGGCTCGAATAATGTCTGTGGGGTCGAAATGTTTCTCGAACACCGGCCTTCGACTCGAAGCTGAAAGCGTCCGTCTCCTGTAGTGGAATGGCTCGCTTCCACATGTCGCGTTGTTCGCGGTCGCTTGGGAGGCAGTACAACGAAGCCTTTTTTCCGTTGTATCTCCGATAACCAGAGCGGCAACCAGGTACACAGCACGTCAGAGGCATGGTAGTTCGCATAGTTTGCCCTTCGTGATGAGTTTAGAAAGCTATATCACACAACAAACACCCGCAAGCTCGCGCTCCAACGCACTGCAAATGAGGCCGCCGCCGTCCAAGCCGCCTTCACCAGACTCGTAGCGCCACTGCGCGGGACCTTTGGTCCCCATATGAAGCTCTCCCATAGCGTTACGGACATAGAGTTAATGTTACGTTCGTGACCAGAAAAACATTGAAGGACTCTGCTAAGACTAAGTACATAAATAGATATTTTGTAGTACTAGCAATATTTAGTTTAGCGCAGAAAAAATTGTATGTGAAGACACGCATCATCAAATTGAATGTAACAAAACTACAACCCACGTATATATAGGGCATATATACCACGTGGTATGTATATATATATACAGTAGAACCTCGCTTTTACGTTCCTCATTGCTGCGTTTTACCGGTTGCTAGGTTGTTTTTGTCCAGTCCCGGCGCAGCTCACTTGAAGTCTCATGTATTAAAATCCTCACTGTTACCTCATGGCTCAGGGTACGTTCCCGGATCATTCGTCACCATCTGACACTCCGAACCCACCCGGATACGCCTGGGATGCCTGGGAAACATGCTCGGCCCGCCATTTTGACGTTTGACGATCTTTGGCCAGGCTTGGCTACGGAACTGACTGCGTGAAGTCGCACGCGGGTGCGATTCGTCACTCACCACTAGATTGCCCTATGTTACTCTATGATATCACCATTATCACTGCGCTTACAACGGAAGTTTCACTTTGGAATGCCGGAAGTGCGTGTTTGTCATAAAAGCACCACCGCGAGAATGCACGCACTCTCGTCGCCATCGTGCGGCTCAAGCTTTAAGAACACCGTTGAGCTTGCAACCGCGAAACTTTGTCGGGCCTTAATGGCGTCGCGAAAATGGTGGCGCTTTCCCCTTCAGGAAAAGCTGGACGTACTAAACAGCAGTAGACAAGTAGCCAGCGGGAAGAGAGTCGACAATCGCAAAGGGACCTTGCATTGCCGCGCGTGGTGTTTTCCAGCGATCGGGGAAAAGCCGGCAATCCACATTCTCGAGTTTTTTGAGGTTCGAAAGGCAAAGCTGCCAGAAGTAACGTGGTTGCAAGTCAAAGCTGCACGGATTTCGTCATTTTCGAAAGTTTCCTCAAGGCTGCGTTGGTTAGGTTAGGTAGGTTATGGTACAGCTTTATTGATGACTGCAAATCGACGGGTTTTTACGCGCCGCGACACGGGCCTGGCGTCGACCTAGGGTTGCTGCTACTGTGCACAGCGCCAGCGGATCCCCGTTGGCGGGTCGCCAGGTCTGTGTTTTTTCGAGCCGGCTTGCTGGACGGCCCAAAGTTGAACCTCCTTGTCGCTACTGCGCACTGCTTCTTGGAGTTTTGGCGGATAAGTTCTTGACTTCGCTTCGTCTGGAAACTGGACACAGTCTCAGAAGATGTGCCACTGGCTCTGCCACACCCACTTTACACACTTTGCAAACACCACTCAAATAAAGTCCCTGGATGAACATGTGCAGCGTTGCCGGGTGCGAGAATGGATCCGGTTTGGAGCTGCCGTAGTAAACACGCCTCCTCCCGGCTGAACCCTGGTGGGGCGGTGGCATCACCTGTCGAGCCAGGCGGTATGCCCTGGTAATCTCGCGGTAGCTTGCTAGGCGGTCTTTGCTCTCGAACCACCACGAGCGGTCGGTCTCGGGGGAGCGGAAGGTAAGTCTAGTGAGCCATCTCGTGGTTGGGCGTAGTTGCGCACTCGCCCACGTGCTCCGGGAAACCACTTTATGCGGACTTCTCTGCCTTGAAGCTTGGTCTTGCTGAATGATGGCGGCCGCCTGGGCGCACACTCTCGACCCATTGGTGAAGTTGTGCACGGTGGTTCTTGAGTCGCTGAGCACGGTGCGACACTCGGCCTCGGAGATCGCCAGAGCGATGGCGACCTCCTCTGCGTCCGTGGCGCCCGTGCACCGCACGCTCGCTGCCGCAGTCGTGACAGCCGTGGCTAGCCTTAACGGCCACCGCGACGAAACCTTTTCGCTTGTGGTAGCAGTAATAGAGATGGATGTGGTAGCAGTAATAGAGATGATGGGAAACGTTGAAGAAGTGAATGCGAACTAACGCGTTAAAACGCCCTGTGATGTTGGCTGTAGGTTGCTTGGTTTTCGCGTGGAGTCCATCTCACCGCAATTTACTTTAAAAAGATAATGTCCCGCTTCACTGGCTCTTATCAAATTAAGCATTGGGGTCGACCCGCCACGCACTAAATTGTGCCTTTCGCGCTCTGCAACGTCATGCGCGTAACCACAACCTGAGCTTTCACGCGACGAGCCTCAAGTCCATACACCCAGACTTACAACCATGACCCTCCTGCTAAGCAGGAATTGATTGAGGCGGCGATTTTTTCCGCCGGGAGTTGATGGTCCGAACGTTGGGGAAGGTAGCGTCAGGAAATCAGAAAGGTCCTTTAAAGCTGTGGCCAGCGCCATTGGGGAGGTGAATATAAACGGGTACGAAGGATACACAAGACATACCCCTCCTAGCTGACCAAATGACTTTGTGAGTATTATCAGTTATCTCGTAAAAATGCTTGATTTCTTGTATTTATGTGGCCCGATTAAACAATTTTATGTTCTGATGTACGGCCCAGAGTTTCATTGTTCACAATGAAGCCCATAACATTAGTCGCTAATGTGGCAAAACTATTTAGGCGACTTTGCATACACGTATCCTTCCATAGCAAATATCCTCGGTCCAAATCAAATTGCCTCTCGCCCAAATAGTTCTGTCTGAAGCTCTCGCACGGACTTTGAGAGACTGCGGCTCCATATATAGTTCCCCAAGACTCTGCAAAGGCTTACTACGCAGATGTATATCCTGCGTTGTTCGCTAGATTACAGAACCTGAACAGCCCAAGGGATGTTGTGACGTGGCCTTGCGCATTTTTAAGAGACAGTTAGTTTAATTTTCCCTGTAACAGTATCTGCTCTTCACTGTATTGTAGACCGTCGCTCTTCAAGGGGCAGTTGTTTCGCCTATTCTTCAAATGTCATTGAATGGCTCTCCCTGTCGGTTCTGGAATTTGGACGTACGTTGGTAAACGCTGTCTATGAAAACACTGTCTTTCATAACAGCCAGATTTCAACATTCAAAAGCCGAAACATACTCGTCCACATCCGATGTCGGAGGAAAAAGCCGAAGGGCTAAGACAGAATTCCGCAGTCGTTTTATTCACAGATGTCGCTCCGACCAAAACGAAGGGCTAAGACCAGAATTCCGACAGTAGTTTTATTCAAATCCCGCTCCGGCGGGGCAGGACAGCTGAGAGTACGAAAGCTGTGTTATAGACAAGCCTTTTACTGGCTGTACGGCTGTACCTATACTGCATGATGACACTGGGCTCTTCATACGGCCGCAACATTTCAAAAGCACAATATTATAACCCTCCTGTCTTCCCAAGAAACTGAATTAACTAAACAATACTGTATAAAAGCGTATTTCAGAAATTCAAACGAGACCGCGTTAACAGACAGTTGGTCGTTTTTATGCATAGGACGGGGTTGGGTCAAAACAGCATTGAATATAATGAAGCGTCAACTACGACGCTGCTCGTCCTTGTACTGTGGCAGTGCGTGTCGTTTATTGTACATCAATCTTAGCGCCTGCTCAAACACGGTAACGTTTGCAGGTACTGGAAGCTGCTCTTCTCGTTTCTTGTGGACGACGCGCCGGGCCCCGACGTCGACGGCCTGATCAAGGAGGAGTGCTGAAATTCAAAGCATGGCCGTGGTTGCACTGATGCAACTGGCGCTCGGATACGCACGGTGTTACCGGACCTTTTCCAACTTGCAAACGTTAGGGACAACCTCTCAAACCTAAGCTTTGTCGGGCTACTGGAAGAAGTCAGCCGATTGGCACCGCACTCCCTTCAAAACGACCTGCTGATGGCCGACACCAATGTTCTAAAGGTCCTCGTCCCATACCTTCAGGACGTCAGTGGCACGGACGTCCTGTGGCAGTTGTCCTGGGAGTTCGTCCAGATGTACGCAGTCATGCTGGACAGGACGCTGCTCGAGAATATCATGGGCAACGAGCAGCTTGCGGCCTCTCACCTCGCCTTGCTGTGTGCTCGCGAAGTGGACGCAGTCTACAGACCACTGACGGTCGCGCTCTTCGCCCGAGCCCGCCTCACCCCGATGGGCAAAAACCGCGCCGACTTGCTCTTGCAGACTCTTGCGGAGGCAGCTTCCCATCGCGTAAGTAGAATAACGTGGATGGGCGACGACGCGAAGCAGTTCCTGACGCGCAAACTGAACTCAGCCATCGTCCGTCTTTGGCCCAGCGACCTCTTCGACCAGTACCCGAAGGTCGAGCAGCTTTATGCCGAATGCCCCGAAAACGACACAGCTTTTGCAACGATGTGGGTGAAATCTAGGAAATGCCTGAGCGCCGTATTCGCGGGTGGGCATCGAGACGACGCGACGACCTTGCTACCGAGCTTCGCTCCTAAGCTGACCGCCTACGACCCGTTGGCGAACGCCGTGGAGGTGGCGGCGGCCGCCCTGCTCAGTCCCGTGTTCAGCGAGCGCGGCACGGCGGGCATGACGTTCGGGGGCATTGGATTCCTGTTCCTCTCGGCGCTCATGAGCGTGCTCGACAGCCCCAGCGAGTACCTGCACCCGAATGGAAGCGCTGACGACGCGAAGTCGTGGATTTCGCCGGAATCGCTGGAAGCGCTGAATGAGAGGCGGCACTGCGACTCCCCGGGTGGCCAGCCACGCCATAGCCGGGTGGCCATGGCAGCCGTGGAGATCGCGTACTCGCTCTTCCTGGAACGGTCTCGGAACAGCTTCCAGTTGAACTTGACCCGCGAACTGACGGATGAAAAAGTGTTCTTCATGACCCTCTGCAGAATGACTTGCGCCAAGAGGTACTCCGCGTGGGCGCTCGACAGTTGCGCGCAACTTGCGGATCACTTCTGGGAGCTCTCTTTCGCTTTTAACTGCACTCCGCCGTCGCGACAAAACGCGGACAAGTGCAGGTTCTTTTAATGGATTTCATTGGATGCTTACAATAAGCCCGCTTCACGTCGGGAGAAGAACCTCTCAAGCTTCGTGAATATTTGCGTTTCGGCTTAGTTCTCACCATTGTTCTTTTTATTTTTAAATAGCTTCGTGCCCAGATTGTTCTGTATTGCGCTTTTATAAAATATAAATGTCATTTCAGTTTCTTAATCTGTCTGTTGACAACTTTGGTAAACTATGAATCATACATGCTTGGCCATCTGGAGTGCATTTGTCGGAGCAGATACAGACGCTGCCAGGATACAGACGCGGCCAAGTATGACGTGTGTGTTTAACATTCAGAATTGTTTGCGAAGGATTGGTAAACGCCTATTTTGGTACTGCGCTCTTCGAGGTTGTCACTTCGTTGGTTATATGACACAGACTCAATAGTTTTTTTTTGTTTTAAAACGCGTCGCTCATAGCATCCAACGCGCGGGAGTTGACTATCTGTAACACTACTGCTGCTTTTTTCTTCACGGGCATCAATGTGAGAGTGTATTTGAGCTGTTCGGCACCACAATCAGCGTTACCTTCGCTTTCTTCACTTGTCATAATGTTTTCAGGCCAAATTTGCTAACCGAAAATTGTTTACTGCGAACTAGTATCGGATTATTATGTATTGTTAGGTGGTACTGACGTGATAATGAGTTGTACACATCCCGCAGATATACACATAAATTAGCAGGTAATCTGACTATACTAATCACGAGTTAGATGTTTCCTATATTACGAAACCACTATCTCTAATTCCTGTATACCCTTGCAATACGTAACTAGACGTGCGAGTTTATAGTTGTCAAAACTCGATTTAAGCAAGTGTAGGGGAGTCGCGAAATATTTCCTTAACCTTTGATTCTCAGAACATTATTTTTTTGCTTAATATCGCAAAAAAAACAGGTTGTGGTCCAGAGTGATTCCCCACATCACAAATATGTCAGAAAAATACTATGTTCATTAGCATAGACACATGCGGGTTTAGATCTGAGCAACACTGTGCAATTTGTACTCCATTTATCAGTCGAACAAGAATGCTACGGATCGTCAGATTTTATATGTCAAGTGAAGACACATAACGTAAAGTTAGTATTGCTATCACTTGTAATAACAACGAAATTGCACTATTTCGTTTACCTGTCACGAGCCTCATCAGCTGCCCGGATCAATGCGAGTCGACACGCATAAAAAGCCTGGTTTTCTGGCGGGCAAAGGTGCTTGCCCGGTCTTTCTCTTTTTAGGAAGGTCCAAGTACCTTCGTCTGTCAACACACAGCGGTAATTTCCAAAACCCCACAAAGCCCGGGAGAAAAAAAATGTTGTTTGGGTTGTTATCTGAGGAACTCTGGGCAATGCCCCAAATGATAATAAATTGGGCACCGACAAGGAAAGACACAGACGGCTGAGGGGTTAACCTCCTGGAATACCTTGAAAAGTGAACAACCGCCTGGAGGATAACAGGAAGTGGTCAGTTGTCTCCTCCTCTGCACAAAAGCAGCGCAGGGCCGAAGGTGCTGTGCGTGCTCGGTGGAAATAAAAATTCATATTACGTACTTTGTGCGTGCGACTGAGACCATCGTCTTATTCTTCTGTGGTTTTTCAATAAGTCAGCTTCGTCCACCGTGGTATGAATTAAAATACATTACGTTGGAAAACCCACAAACCAAACAGGAAATGCTTATTGGAGGTGTTCATATTCGCCAGCTTTTCTTGTTTTAAACATGGCGTCCTCTGTGTAGCGCAGACAGTTTACAGACGAACACCTGTCGGTGATACGACACTTGCCGTCTCCAGCGTCAGCGTCTAGTCTTCATTCCTCCAGTAATTCAGAGGACCAAGGATTCCAAGGACAATAGGTCTTCGCCGTTGTAAGTGGCAAAAATAATCCCAGTGGCAGTAATTAGACACGTGGGTTTGGCCTGGAAATGACTGCGACTAAATGGCTCGCCAATTTTGGTGACTCCCCAAGTAGGTATAAGTGAGCAAGGTACGCGTGGGCGGAGCCGAAGTGACGTTTATTAAGTGCGAATGCACTTTATAAGCGACCCTGAATTCCGTTGACCGCCGTCCGTCCACATAGCAACAGCTGCGGGTGCGCGCGCTCCTCGTCTTCTTGGCAACGGGGGGAGATGGCACATACCCACGTGGGGGATTGGCCAGGAATCTCCTCGTCTTCCTTGGCAAACGGGGGAGATGGGCGCGCGCTGCCTGGCCGCTGACATGGCACATACCCACGTGGGGGATTGGCCAGGAATCGGCGTGAGAAGGGCTAATGCACCCGCTTAAAGGAGTACTGACACGAAATTTCAAAGCTGAGATCCGCTCTAGCAATCAAGTACAACGACAAAAAAAATAGGTGTCTGTGCAGGCACATACCCAGGTGGGGGATTGGCCAGGAATCGGGCGTGAGAAGGGCTAATGCACCCGCTTAAAGGAGTACTGACACGAAATTTCAAAGCTGAGATCCGCTCTAGCAATTAAGTACAACGACAACACAAATAGGTGTCTGTGAATAAATGCATCTTTCTTTCTTTGTAGTTGTGTGTGTGTGTGTGTGATCTCTCTTTCGCGAACATTACCGAACCGCGCAAATTCAACTCCTGCATTCGCACTTTCACATTCTTCCCCTCGGGGAAATGCGGGGAAATTTTTTTTGGTGTTGGTGTTTCCGAATGAATTCTTGATCTGGGAACACCACATTTTGATGCTCCCAGTAATGTTTATATCTCCCTGCTAACTATTTCCCTCCACGTCTCTGCGCCAGCGACATTTGCAAGCCAGGATAAACTTTTCCTTCGTCTGCTTTCCCTTCAAACAAAAGCACGGGGAGGGCCTGGTTCACATGCCAAAATTTCCAAGCTGGCAAAATCCAAACTCACTGTTTTTCTAGTACCGTGCTCGCCATCGCATGCGTCTCCCCATTGTGATGGACACACGGCGACAAACAGAGACGCCGAGAAAATGTAATCTCCTCAAACAAGTATTCCCGGCTGCTGCTGTAAAACGGCAGCACAAAAAGAAGGTCCATGTTTTATGGTACAGTTGAACCTCGTTATAACGAACTCTGATATAGCGAATTATAGGCTATAGCGAACTAAATACAAATTTTGGTTGGTCATGCTTTATTTCATGACACTTGTTCTTTTATAACGAAACTGAAACCGTGATAGCCGCCAGCAATATCGGATATAACGAAGAAATATTTGACCAGGAGGATGAGAAGCTACTTGGAAAAAAACCCCCGTAGTACTGCTGCAGAAGTATAAAGGCCCTTTTGTTCGCGCACGCTGTGTAAAACTTACAGTGCCCCCAGTTTTATAGTGCCCCCAGCGCTTGTCCGGATACAAACGGTGCTTTATTCGCTGAGAAATAAAACAATTTAGGTTAAAATTTTGATTTTCCCGCTCAATCGTGCGTTTTCGTGGTCCCAAATGACATCACAGGACCGACCGCTCTGCAGCCTAGAGTACCTTCATTCACGCATCCGCCGTACAGGGTAGAGACACGTATACGCTGGCGCCGACATTTTCGGTTGCTCGCTCGCCGCCGAAGCAAGTCATTGTGTCAAAACAGCGCTAAAATTATCGCCGCAACGCGGTTTACTGAAGAAGTTTGAATCATATTGTCTGTTTCGCGTTGCTAGGTCTCGTGGGAAACGAAAAGAATAACGCGTTGAGCCCGTTGGCCCAATTGCGGCGGCACGGGACCGTTCAAAGGTTGTCTCCACCCTGTACACGGTGGTGTTGGTTTGTCCCGCGTTTCTTTACGTTACCCGAACCTAGATGGCGCCACCATACCGTGGCAAGCGTTTGGTTTGTTTTTGCCCGCATTTAAACTGGCTTGTTTTTGTTCTGGGAGAAAATATTCGTTCCCTGAAACAGTGCTCGCTCGACAAATGGGGTCACGTAAGACACCGTTGCTTGCGTCAATCGGCCAGTGTCGTCTGAGACAACCCCAAGCCCCGTAGTGCTGTACAGCTAAACCAAGCATGCTGTGCGCAGTACGAACAGCATAACGCATCAGTACTTCTATGTTTACATGTGCTTTCGTAACTTCCACTGTTTGTCCCATCATTCTTATTGCTTTGTAAAGAATGTGCCCTAAATTTAAGCGCAAATCGCTCGTTCGTCTAGTTTGTAAGCTCTGCCTAATTTGCGTCTGCTTCTGCCAGCCTCCGCCATCGCAGAGCTTAGCTCATGTGACATCATAGGTTCTGTTGCGGAAATGAGCTGTGGGTCGCATGACCATTCCCTTTTTCCTAATTATGTAGCTTATTTGAGCGAATTTACGTTAAAGTGGTGTCAGTATGATTCTAACAAGACAATCTTTTGAATGAACCAAACTTGTGTTTTCTCTCATGGCTCCTTTAATCGTGCTTAGTGCTGTCAAGTAGCCACCAGTCGAAGATCACATCCATCATCAATCAATAAGGACGCAGGCCTGTTTCGTCAAGTGAGTTTTGTTCTGTTGTAATTTCACGTACTCATGTTCCGGGTCATTGAGCTTGAAATGCAACAAGGAGAAAGGTAAGGGTTACCTTGTTTGTAGTGGGTTCGAAGCCTTAAAATATGCATTTTGTATCAAGTATTTTTGCGCGAGCCAGATTGTCGATTCGTTATAGCCGATTTCTACACCTCTACTGTTACAACGAATATCGCTTATAACGAACTAATTGCGGTCCCGATGATATTTTGTTATAACGGGGTTCGACTGTATCACAAATTGATGAAGTAATTATTACAATGATTTGTTGTTCAATAGTCTTAATCAGGTTAGTCATTCTACTTACTGTATCATATACCTGGTAAAGATATTTCGAGATGGGGTCTACCGCGCATTTATTGCTACTGCCGTGGCCCGCCACCACGCCCCAACCACGACTGCGACATAGAAACAAGCCCGGCACTTTCTGTACGCAGCGAGCGCCATGTACTGGTTTGAAAAGCACACTCCTTATGTTTGAGAAACTGCTAATTGAACTGAACTGTCACTGTACAAAGCCGGTAATAAAATAGGGCAGTGTATACATCATCATCACCATCGTCATCATTAGGATTTGATTGATTGATTTTAGGGTTTTACGCGCCGACGCAACGCAGGCGATGAGGCGCCCGTAGTGGAGTGCTCCGGATTAATTTGGACCGCCTGGAGATATTAACGTGCGACGAAATGTCGTATACACGGGCGTTTTGCTTTCCGCCTCCATCAGAAAAGCGGCCGTCGCGGCCGTGAATCGAAACCGCGACCTCGTGCTCAGCAGCGTAACGCCTTAGCCACTGAGCCACCGCGGTGGGTACTGAAAGACCCTACAGAGGGCTTACGGAAGAGTCAGAATTGAGTTGAAAGGCGTCGACGAAGAAAGGGAGAGATGTGTGCAAATCTGCTTTGTGAGGAATGTGAATCCCATCTTGGACTTGGCGCGGTATTCCAACCTGTTGCGTATTCTTCGAACCACCGCTTCGATTCTGCGATTCATCAGACATTGTAAAAATGTTGCCAACCGGATATCTACATCCATCTCGGTGGAAGAGATTAAGCATGCGGAATTGCACTGGATCCGAGTTGTTCAACAAGACAGTTACTCGAGCGGCTCTTGAATCAGAAAGCTCCTCTCGACTGCCGATCAAGCATTCGGATGCTTAGTCTTTCCTTGCTCAACGGGATTGATTCGTGTACGAAGCAGGCGCTACAGTTCTCTCAAGAAGAAGAGGAAGTCAAGCACGTGCCCCCTCTTTCTGCCACCTTCTAACCCGTTCACCGAACTTGTCATTCGCGATTGCCACCAACGAACCCTTCATGGCGGGACTCAAGACACATTGACCGAGCTAAGACAGAGATTCTGGATCCAGCGCCGGAAGACAAATAGTAAAAAAGGTAATCGGCAGATGCAATGCTTGCATAAGGACACGACTAAGGCCAGCCAGCGCACCTGTAGCCCCCTTACCTGGCCCTTTACACGTGCCATGAAAGTTTATTGTAGAAATAGCGGCGTGGTTGGGGCGGATTTTGGAAGCGTATGTTGCAAACCGGGAAATCATGTTTACGGCGAATCCTGGGGAAAGCTGCACTGACGACTAAAGAACTGACGACTGTACTTCAAGAGGCAGAGGCGGTAAATTTCCCGTCCGCTCACGAACCTTTCTGCACCACTCAATGACCCAGAGGTACTCACGCTCGCACAATTCTTAATAGGAAGGAGGCTTGCTGCGACTCGTGCGGGTCAACGACAACCAGCGGAATAACAAGAAGCGAACTCACGCGAAGGTGGCGCCATTGTAAACGGCTTGCGGAACAGTTCTCGGGGAGGACATGGCGAAAGGAATATCTGTCGCACTTGCGCTCTTCCACCATGCGAAAAATGTGCCCACCCACGAGCTGAAAGTGGAGATTCGGTGCTTGTGCACGACCGAAGAAAAAAATTCCCCGCATTTCCCCGAGGGGAAGAATGTGAAAGTGCGAATGCACGAGTTGAATTTGCGCGGTTCGGTAATGTTCGCGAAAGAGAGATCACACACACACACACCTACAAAGAAAGAAAGATGCATTTATTCACAGACACCTATTTGTGTTGTCATTGTACTGGATTGCTAGAGCGGATCTCAGCTTTGAAATTTCGTGTCAGTACTCCTTTAAGCGGGTGCATTAGCCCTTCTCACGCCCGATTCCTGGCCAATCCCCCACGTGGGTATGTGCCATGTCAGCGGCCAGGCAGCGCGCGCGCCCATCTCCCCCCGTTGCTAAGGAGGACGAGGAGCGCGCGCACCCGCAGCTGTTGCTATGCTGACTACGGCGGCGGACGATTCAGGCTCGCTTAAGAAGTGCATTCGCACTAAAAAGCCCCTCGACAGATGCGGAAGACTGGTCGGGTTATATAAGTTATCATGGGACGCGACCAAAACTCCCGAGCCTGCATTGTGAGGTTTCCTAGCGGCGCTACATTGCGACGACCGGTGCAGTCTACTGTACCCAATAGAGCTTACTGCAGCGTAGACGAGATTACAACCCTCAGTGCTGGGGACGGGAGGATGTTTCGATTGCCAGGAACTGTGATCTGTTTTGAAATTGCGCCCGCGTGCGGGGCCCAGCACGTGGAAAAATAGCGGGAATCTCGGCGCGACGGCACTCGGAGGAGACAGACGAAGACGAGAAAGAAGAAGGAAGATTCTCGGTCACCATGTAAAAGCTTCTAAGTGGGTTAGAGAAGTATAGAGGGGCATCACCGTCGGCAGGCGCGCATGCGTGTTCTGCTCCTATAGTTTACCGCCAGTGCAGCTACAGGCACTCCTATGCGGTACGGCCACAGCTCCGTGCTCCAATTACTTCTGACGGCAACTGTACGTGCGGATATGGTAGATCACCAAGACAGAAGCTCTTAGGTCAGTTCACCAGGCGCAAAAAGACACAAAAGACGAAATGACGGAGGTAACATAAACAGGGCGCCACTCACAACTGGAATTTATTTTGAACAGAAGAAACTGCACAGTCTCGGCGCATGACACACATTGATGCTATGCATTGCGTCACATGTATTTATCTAAATGCACTACTTACTGCGATAGTGCTAGGGACGGTTGGCTTACGCATTTGTCGCCTCGTTTTCTGATTCTAGGGTGTAACCAAAGTCAGGCGAATGCTAAGACAGCAATGCTCTGTCACTCCCTTTTGTAAATAACTTTTCACATATTTCTACAGTTTTTCTTCGCTGTCGTATCCTTCCGTCGTCGTTATCACCGTCTCGCCTCCTGTTTCATCGCCTCAAATGCCGAGTTCGACGTGCGAAAAGCTTCTTCGTCGTGAAGGAACCACCAAATCTGCCAATAATGTGTCACAACCATTAAACACAAGAAACAGACGCAAAAAACGCTTGCAACGGAAAGGATAAGAACATTAGTGCGAATGACAATGTGTTATCTGGTAGTACGAGATAAAACCGATGTTTATGTGAGTTACTTCTGAGCTGTGAGAATCGCACCAGTCCTACCAATTAGGTGGCAGCCTCCTCCTTGTTAGCATTTTGAACATTTTTTAAGACCTAAACGCTTTCGCAAGAAGTCCGAAATGATTGGACACGTTCGTATAGTCTGCAGCAAGAAGTACTAATGAGGAGTAATACACATTTATTGGCGCAAAGGGTATTGGGACGGGGATATGGTTAGCCTGCTATGCCCTGGAGGCCGCGAGCCTACGCCGAATCCAGGGCTCGTTGCTCCAGGATTCTTGAAGCTCCGGTGTCGAACTGGTCAGCGCGCGCTGCCACTGCTCAACGGATTAGTTGTTAATGGAGTTGAGGTTATGTAGGCAGGAGAATGCGATATGATACGTCGTAAGGGTTGAGTTGCAGTGCGGGCAGTCTGGTTAAAGACAGGGTTGTTGGATCTTCGAGGCGCTTATGCGATTGTTAAACGTTTCTGTTTGCAGTTTTGGAGTATGTTGCTTGGTAGCTGATAGTAAGGGTGTTAGGATATGTTCTCATGTGTGTGTAATGTGAGAGAATTGAGTTGTAAGAGGGGTCGATAGTAGCTGGACTGCTGGCTGAGGTTCCGTGCCACTCGGGGTGTCCTGTCCAGAAGTTGTGAATGCCCGGATATGAAATCGTAGGCGGCAGCTGCCGACAAGGCTCAAATTGCCTGGGGCTTATAAAAGGGTAATTTAGATGTCGTCGGGAAGCCTTTTAGAATGGAGAGTGCCTTGGAGGTGCTAGTCTGGCTTGATATGGGCGACAGGTGTGTGTGTGAGTCTTTATTGTAGCGTAAGTTACACTGGCCGAGGTTGAGCAGATTCGCGTGGACCCTGAAGGGCCGTGCTGCGCAAGTGCGAGAAGCATTGGATTTGAAATAGATTGGATTGGATTAAATTGGATTGTGCTGAATTGGATTGAAATCCAATCTAATTGGAGTACGGGTGTGTAGAGAATTGGGTCTGCACATTCGCCGGTCTGCGCATTCCAGAAGAGTGACGTCATAGCCGCGGCAGACGCACTGGCGCCGGCGCGTGCCGAGCTGTGCGCCTCCGTTGCGCCGTAGCCAAGTCTGACGCTGCGCCGGAGCCGCTTGATAGCCGTTTCGCGTGGCTCTTGGAGAGCCGGCTCCGCATGCGCGAGGAGTAGTGACTGGACTGTACTGGACAGGACTGGACTGGACTGGACGGGATGGATTGGATTGTATTGGATTGAATTGCTGAAACCTTTAGCTCACGCTACGTATATCCTGACATAGCCGAGCTAAGCCGCTGCTGTTTTTTTATTGTGAGGTATGGTTAATTGCAATGAGTCGCGGTGGCATGAGCAATGGCCATTACACTGCGACGCAGACTGATCGTGAAGATATGACGCTGCACGGGCGATGTCTTTTTGTGGTGAGAGTTCTTGGAGTTTTTGACTGTGCGATGTCGGGGCACCTCCGTGCTTCCTGGTGAGCTGCCGAGCCCGTGCAACGCGTTGTTCGTGAATAAATACGGGCTTTGCGCGAAAACACATACAGACAGTACGGGACCCGTTTTATGCAACATATTTTTATCCGATGTTGACCGTGCTCTGCATGACGTACTCGACACCGATGTTGTTGCCAAGGTTTTTGGATACGTGGATGACGTCTTTGTTTTTTAAGAAAGCGACCCGGTTTTACAAATGATGAAGCCGTTGCTGATGTTATGAAGGCCTTTGAGGCACATGGGGAACGTTTAGCATTCACCCATTAACTTTAATAACTAACAAAACAAAGGCAAGAAGCACGCCAACCCCTATGCAGACTGCAAAGTTGGTGTGGTGTATGAAATACCTTTGAAGTGTGGAAAAGTCTACGTAGGGCAAACTGGACGCTGCATCAACGACCGTATGCGTGAGCACCACCTCTCTGTCAAAAAAGCCCCATCTTCCCGAAGGGAACGCTGAGTATCTCGGGGTTCCGTTGTGTTTCCGTTGTGTTCCGCTCAGCGTCGCGTGCCCTTCGCTGCTCAGCTTTGTCTTCAGTGGACGTAGCGCTGCTGTTAGTTTGTGGGGTGGTTCTGACGGTTGCTTGCGCCAACCCACTAACTGACGGGACGTTGCTTCCATTACACTTCATCGGAAGAACGGAGTGAAGTGGAGTCAACCGCATCAAGCGCTGAACTGAACGCGCGCAGCGCGCGCTACCCGATTACATTCAAGGGTTGAAGGAGAGGAGACGAGATGAGGAGAGATGCGCAAGCGCCGAGCATTCCCGCCGACGAAGCTCAGGGTCCGCCGCTCGCTTCAAGCGTTTGCGCTCAGCGTCGCGTGCCCTTCGCTGCGCAGCTTTGTCTTCAGGGACGTAGCGTTGCTGTTAGTTTGTGGGGTGGTGCTGACGCTTGCTTGCGCCAACCCACTAACTGACGGGACTGTTGTGCTTCCATAACACTTCATCGGAAGAACGGAGTGAAGTGGAGTCAACCGCAGCAAGCGCTGAACTGAACGCGCGCAGCGCGCTACCCGATTTACATTCAAGGTTGAAGGATGAGG
>JABSTR010001719.1:0-17298 GCA_013339765.2 Haemaphysalis longicornis
GCCCCCCCCCCGTAGATGCGCCACTGGTAGAGCAAGAAATATGCACAAATTAAGAAAATAATCTACTAAGGCATAGCATTTTTATGCATCTTGTTAAGATCGTGAGTTCTTTATGTCCAAATATGGCTGTAAATAGTAAAATAAGTTGGATTATTTTATTCTTTTGCGTTTCATTTTGTTTCCTTTCGCCCGTGGTGTAAATTTATGCCGTTATGTACAGAGACGTAGTGCATATACTTCGTTAATCATGTTTTTTTTAGACATAAGGCATACCGCAGAGTTAGTCTGTTTACGCTATTTTTATTCGTATTTCCAACGTTCTTTTGCGGACATTTTTTGTTTAGTCTCCCTTTTTTGCGGGGAGATCTATCAGATGCTTATTGTCAATTTTGCCAGGTCATTTTCGTGAACGCTTCAGGTTTCTAATTTTCATAACTTCTGGTTTTTAAAATTCTGTCCGCCCAATTATCTCCATTTACGGTATTATAACGATTACAAATGTTGCTTCCGCGAGATCAGCACTTTTGGGGAAATGCAAGGCGTTACACGGTTCGCCATTTTCGCTATTTTCTATTCGTGTTTGCAACATTATTTCGCGGACTTCTTGTTATTTGTTCGGGCGGTTTTGGGGGAGATGTATATGATGCCTTTTTTTGGTTTTCGTGGATTTCATTTTCTGGCTTTTTATTTGTCGCTTTTTCGAAATTCTGTCCGGCCAATTATGTAGATTTATGCGGTTACAACGATTACAGGTGTTCCTCCGCCAAATCTGCATTTTTGTAGAAATGATGAGGTTACATGGTTCGCCATTTTCGTGATTTTTATGCGTATTTTGAACCTTTTTCTTGCGGTCATTTCTTGTTTAGACTTCGGTTTTTAGGGCAGATGTATAAGATGCTGATTTTTGATTATTTAGATAATTTTTGTGAGAACTTTATTTTTTCTATTCTTTCCGTTTCTTGGTTTTTCAAAATTCCCCATTTAAGCTATTATAACGATTACAGGTGTTGCTTCCGCGAAATCTGTATTGTTGTGGAACTGCAGGATGTCACCCGGTTCGCCATATTCGCTATTTCTTTATGCATATTTTGAATGTTGTTTTTAACGAACATTTTTTTTGTTTAGTCTTCAGTTTTGGGGAAAGACGTACAAAATTCTTAGCTTTGATTTTGTCAGATAATTCTCGTGGAAGTTTTAGTTTTTATATTTTCTTTTTTTTTTCAAAGTTCTGCTCAAGTATCTCCATTTACGCTTTTATTATAAGGTTTACAAATATTGCTTCCGCGAAGTCTGCATTTTCACGGAAGCGCAGGGCGTTACACGGTTCGCCATTCACGCTTTTTATACATATTTTGAACGTTCTTTTGTAGACTGTTTTTGTTAAGTCTTCCGTTGTGGGAGGAGATGTATAATTTACGTATTTCTTTTATTTTTTCTGATCTTTCTCGTGAAGATTTTATTGTGCCTGTTTTTTTCTTTTTCGTTTATTTTTCCAAATTCTGTCCGACCAATTATCACCATTTACTCAGTTATACGATTACAGATGTTACTTCTGCCAAAGCTGCATTTTTGTGGAAAGGCAGGGTGTTACACGGTCCGGGCTGGAGGGGGGGGGGAGGTATACGCGCATACGCGCCAAAGAATGCTACGCATTAAAAAGGCCTCATTACTTGGCTTTAACCACAAGGGCATGAACTGACGAAACCGAAGTTGTCGCTTTACATCTCCCGACTTTTCATAAAAACTACCCACCTGGTTAATCGCAGAAGTAGACTCAAGCTCCGCAACATAAGGTCAGGAAGCAACGTGACGCCTCAGCTGAAAGCAAAAAAAAAAATAATAATTGCAACTAATGAAAAAAACTGAGGCATGCTGGTTAACATATTGCCCAACTACGCTAAGCTTGTAAAGAGCAACCGCGCCCTAGAAACCAGGCACGTCCTTGGAAGTCACGTTGTTTTGTCAGATATCAGCATGGCAAAGTGAACAAAGGAATCTTTTCTCGGTTCCAAAAAACTTTTTTTTGCGTCACCGCTAGCCTCACCAAAGTGTTTTCGAGGGAAAAAAGAAAAACGAACTCATCGGTTTTGAATAATAGGGCGAATATGCCTCACGCTAGTTCGCGCGAACATGCAGCTGAAAATAAGAGCTCTCACGTCAGCACACCCCCCTGTAAGAAAATACAATGGTTGCTATTTCCCATTTTCTTGGAAGATTTTTTTCTGCTAAAATACAAAAACAGATACTGTTTTTCTTTGCGTGGGGACATCGATGCGCTTGCTTGCTCGTTTGTTCGTCCGCCAATGAGCGGGGGCAACAAACAAAAATAAAAAAAGGCTTAGTTGGCTACGCTCTCGGAATTCTTTTGCGTCGAGGGCACGAAATAAAAGGGGAGGTGCACCCTAAAATTTTCACCCCACGAACTCTTCGGCCGCTGCAGAGGACAACGTTCTCTTCATCTCCGCAACCATGAGGGCTTTCGTGGCTGTTTGCGTCTTGTCCGCAGGTGAGGTCTCTCAGCCCATAAACGCCGTTTGTGGGTTTAGCTTTTTGTGGTTTCCTAGATATAATTACTGTTCTATGGAGGCATCACAGGATATTCAGAGCTCATTTAGCGAGTACGAACATTTTTCTGTTCTTTAGATATCTTTTCTTGGACACATTAGTATACACATCTAATCATTTCGTTTTAATCATCCCGAGTGGCGAGAGATATCGGCAGAGAAAGTCTGTTAGGCGCTACCATGTTTAATAAATAATATTTTCATGCCATTCTACTTATTCTTTGAAGTGTGACACACAGTGAATCGAACCACCCCACAGTGCGATTTAAGGTGACTAAAACTTGCAAGCAATAACTCGCCGAAGTAAATAGGCGAGAAACGTTTATTTGAAGGACGAAAACAAAAACGCTCACCAAACCTTCCACTCAGCGAAAGCAGAAAAACAGCGAAGCTCGAGCGCGAACTTGCGTTGTCCGGGGCACAGTTTAAGGACTTTACATAGAAAAACACGCTCGTTTGTGATTTGCGATTGATCATACTTCCTAGTTCATTAGCGGAAGGAAGCTTGAAACTACAACAGTTTTATCCGAAGGGAAAAACATCGGGCTATCTGTTTCCCTCTGTAGAGGCCCATGTATTGAAAGCCGACGGGGATGCTGTGATGTTTAAAAATTCATTGGGAAATTATCATGATAAGTAAATGAAACTCGTCATCATGATAGAGTCATCTTAGTGGCCAATTTCAGTGTACTTTTTTCAAGATACCTACATTAGATGGAGAGCTACAGAACATTCGTGAGAATCTGGAGGCGAAAAGGTTTTTCGTGTCAACGCAACACTTGCAGGAACATCGACCCCCGCCTAGGGGCAGCTATACACAGCTAGGCTGTAAAACTGCTTCAATAATAGCTAAAGAATTCATTGCGTTACTATTAGTTCTCGAGCCCATTGTGTATGTAAGTACGTTTTTTGCCGGGGAGTCTAGTCATTGGTAATGACAGAGATATGATTTCTTTAGACGCATGATAGCCCACTCTTTCGTAGCGTAGGGAGCTTATCAAGTGACGTTGATCTATTTTGTATACTGTCTGCAGTGACCCTGGTCAACGCCGGCCGAAAGGTGGATAGCGGTTTAAGCAGCCCAGGAAGACTCGGAGGGGCCGGGAGTGCCGGATTTCCAGGTTCAAGTGCAGGGGGACTCCCATTGGGCCCAGTTGTAGGAAGTGTCGGAGCAGCAGGCTCACCTGGCCCACTCGTAGGAAATGTGGGAGCACCGGGCCCACTCGTAGGAAATGTCGGAGCACCAGTCTCATCCGGCCCATTCGTAGTAGGTGTCGGAGCACCAGGTGCATCGGGCCCACTCGGAGGAAGTGTCGGAGCCCGCCCTGGCGGCAATGCTGCAGCTGGTCCAGCCGGAGCCAATGTCGGCGTCGCTCCAAGCGGAGGTATTTTATTCTTAAGCCTATTTGAAGAGCTTACTTGAGTTTTTAGAATATTTTGTTGTGTTTAACGGAGTTCGGATTAAAAACAGGTCGTGTACAACAACCACTGCACGAAATAATAATCTTTCCTGAGGGTTTCATTAAAGCGTAGTTCGATAACAAAAAAAAATTACGAATGTTACTTCAGTGGTTGAAAATTGCTTTTGTCCATGAAAATTGATGACGTGATTGTAGAAAGCTGTACTCTCACAATGCGAGTATACTGCCGAGAGTTTCTCGCAAAATGATGGACACGCACCGCGCACTTTGTGTCTTCTTTTTGGTGTTTTTGTTGCTGGCTTTTATGCAGCGCTTTTACGCCTTCACCGTAGTGTACCGATTCGCACAAAGCATGGCTCTCCAGGCAGCAAATATAAATTATTTTATAAGAGCCACTATAGGACGCCTAATGTGAGCATCAACGTGCAGAAGTGAAAACGCCGTGTGAAACTACTGACGGAGGGAAAAAAAGTGAACGTTACAATCTTTCACTGAGATAACCCATAATGAAACCTGAGGACCATTTTAAACCATTCTCCAAAGAACTGCCAAATATCCGGAACAACAGTTAACCTGCTGCGTTCTTGCAAAATATTGGTTTAGCGGGCAGACGCAAGCGCACAATACATATATTATTGGGTCGCATTGATTTGCAGGTTTTGGTGGAGCAGGTTTCTGGCCAGCAGCTTCCGGAGGATTCGGCGGCTACTTCCCAGGTGCAGCATTTGGAGTCAGCCCAGTTTACGGATTCGGTGGCTACGGTAGTCCATTTGGAGGCTTCGGCAACCAGTTCGGAGGTCTCGGTGGTCTCTACGGGCTGTACGGCAGTCCACTTGGAGGCGCTTTTGGCTCCTACAGCCCATTCGGCGGATTGTATGGCAGCCCCTTCGGAGGATACGGTGGCCTGAACGGAGGGTTCGGTGGCCTGTATGGAGGCTACGGCTTCCCATTTGGAGGATACGGAGGCCAGTACGGATTCGGTGCGCCCTTCGGAGGTTACGGTTTTAACTTCGGAGGACTTGCTGGTTCTGCTGGTGGACTTGGTGGTGGAGCAGGAGGAGCTTTGTCTGGCGTTGGTGCTGGACCTCTTGCGGCTGCTTCTGGCGCTGCTGGTGCCTCTGGTGCTGCTGGTGCCGCTGGAGCTGCCTCTGCTGCGTAAGACTTGTTGGCTTTCACTGCGTTGGACAGTCTTTATCTCTTACCAAAATTAAAGGCTCAGAAGCGGTCAACTTATTGTGCGCAGCACTGTAAAAAAATAATTACTTCGAACTGCGTATTTCGAACCCGACGATACGTCAGTAACAATTTTAGAACTCTTAGCAGCGGTTGCACTTACTCAGAGCCGTTATTCAATGCATTCGTATTGTGATTTTGAAACGTAGTGTAAAGTAAGCCTATATGAATACAGGATTTTAACATGAACTGGCATAACTTTGAGGCGTGAAGTTGAGAAGCGAGGCTTCAAAATACCCGCTTCGATCTGAATGGGTTTCAGAAAACGTATCAACTAAGAAAACTATTTACGCACATGTTGAGCGTTCTGACGCTTCGAAAAAGTGCTCGCCGAAAATGAAAAACAGAGAAATGTTGTCCTGGCTTTTAACAATTACGAAGTCACCCCTGAAGCGCAACCCGACCAGGTGCTGTGACACGCAAGTGGAAAAGCTACTCAGCAGGCAAAGGCGTAAAAGAGAGGGATTGTCATAGCAAATGAAGCAACAGGGCGGAAAGGGGACCATTCTTACACCCAGAGGAGTGCTTCTCCTCCGCCATATTATATCCCTTTTCACCTTGTAAAGCATTTCTAATTTTGAAACGCTCCGAGTCGGTGGGAAGGTGAACGACAAGCTACCCTAAAACTTGACACTGTACCGTTGCTGAATTCCGCCGAGAAATGCATGTTTTTGCTGTTATGCAGCGCTGAAAGTGCTATCGCACCTAATAAACGTTACACCTTTTTTTTTATCGCTGTTGCTTTTGAAATCCTGACACAAGGCTTCTAATCTTTTTTTATTCCTCGTCTCTTGCTGGTACATACTTGCATACCGAAGGTTTCGTTACTTTCTTTCAAAATAAAGATAAGTAGTTTGGTGATAGCTTCAAAATACAGCAAAAAAACTGATCACAGGCGGATGCACCGCTTTATCGCATTTTGCAAGCACTGGAAAGGGTACCAAGTAAAACAAATTGTATTTTAAGCCATACCGGGAGTAGTTGCTATAATGATATAAATAGTACATTTCAGTTAACGCTTCTTTCGGGGAAATCATAAGCGATGACACTTTTTTGCACCCCACTTCTCATGCACAGCTTGCCTGGATCCGCAAGTTCCAGCTCGTCCTCCTCGTAAAGCCCCGGAGTGCATACAACGTGCACAAAATGCAGGTAAATAACTCAATGCATAATAAATCCTGGTTGACAGGAAATGTATTCTGATGGATACCAATCAATATTTCAATGTGATTGATGGGATAAAACCCGCCGCGTTCTCAGCTAGGCGTTCGCTGCTGAGGCGTTGCCTGCTGAACGAGTTCGCGGGTTCGATTCCCGGCCGCGGCGGCCGCTTTTCTGATGGAGGCGAAAAACAAAAACACCCGCAAAAACGCCGTTTCGGCGCACGTTAAGGCGCACGTTCCCAGGTTCCCAGGTGGTCAAAATTAATCCGGAGCCCTCCACTACGGCGCGCCTCATCGCCTGCGTTGCGTCGGCGCGTTAAACCCCCACAATCAATCAATCAATCAATCAATCAATTGATGGGATAAAATTCTTAAACACATACAGCATTTTAAAATTCGACGGTGTTACGACTGGGTACTCACTCGTTCATTTGCGCAACACTGATGAAAGAAGTACCATCGTTTGCCTGCAGTTAGATGTCAAAAACCAACCACCGTAGTCGCAGCTTCACAGTCAACCGAGAAAAAAAACGATGCGCACGTGTTTTGCATCGGGTTGCTTCGTCTTACGTAGGGTTGGGTACAAAAAGCTTAATTTATAGTTAGATGCCAGATTTTCATATGTATATATTGCTTGCGTCTTCGCGAGTATTCCATTATGGCTAATTAGAGTACTAACTTCAGGCCATCCAGATAACCTTTAAAACGCTGTCATCCTTTATATAAAGGTCTTGCGGGATTTACCTCAATGAATACCGCCTTTTCACTATGTAGTTAAACAATAAGGATGCGTTTGTCTTTTCTTCTTCAGTTTTGTAAAAATATATTTACAGACTTATCTCCTGAACATAGTACTTCATTTTGTTGTTTCTGTATTTTTTCAGGTCAATCTTCATTCATTGGAAAAACATATATTGGCGCAGCAGCGGCTGGAAGATTGATGTTGGAGAGATTCGGCGTCCTTTACTAACCAGATATAACCAAGAGCAGCGTGAAACACGGATAATTTACTTAACAATGTCGCTAAAATTGTGGTCCATCTTTTGCGAAATGCTACCGAATAAAATTTCAGCACACCTCCTGTGCTTCCGCCACACTTATTGACTATAGAGTCTTGCTTTGTAATACAACATATCTTCTAGAACAAGAATCTCTCGAACAGCACATACGTGAAGCAGGAAGGAAGGAAAAGAACTGGATATAAAACGTTTACAGCGATCCAGCCAACATTTCCCTTCCCTGGAAGGCAATCTACGTTTTACGATGATTTCCGCCTTGGACAAGCATCACTGTACTTGCAGCTTGCAGTGCACCATATTAGTATCGATTTGCTATCTCTATAGGCAGATGCACAGTGAATAACACATACGAGACGTGCATGTAATTTAAAACAAATAGCTCAATGAAGAGTTCTGCTGCCAGCAGATGTTTCCCCAGCTGTTGCCTTGTCCTTGGAAAACAAAGACCTTGTAAAAGTTTATTATAGGTGAGATATGAGATTAATTTCGCATGTGCTTCAGCCTATTTGGTCTCCTTGGCACCCGATGTACAGACATAATTTATAACGAAGTGAGTATCGTCGTACCAAATGTCATACATTTTTAACTGGACAACTGCCAATGAATAGAGAATGTTGTAAATATCAGCAGTTCTTGCCGACAGTTTATCAACTCGCTGTCAGAAAGAAGCAAAAAGGAACCTACGAGCAAGTAAGCAAACGCGTTTCAATGGTATAGTGCTGATTTTAGGGAACAAGTTATTAGGCAGCCAATGTATACCACCCGGCCTTTGCCTTTTTTTTTTTTTTTTGCTATAGCCGCAATTTTAGCTTTTCATGGCACGAATGGACCTGCGGATGCGGATAACATGCGGATGCGGATAACATACATACTGAAATGCTCAGTCGGACAAGTAGAGTAAGTGGTTGTTGAATTAGTACTGTATGAAAGACCATAATGTATTCCCAAATCTTAATCGGCTTCAAAAACTATTTGAATGTTGAAACATTATTAAACAGCGCAGTAGAGAGGAAACGAAAGAAAGAAACCCACCAGGAGGGGCGTAGAGCGAAAACAATCCACCTTTTACTCCCACAAAAAGAAGGTAACAGCGTCAACGCGAACTTAAGAAAAATAATTAGTGCGAAATTCTGCGAGCAGGTAGGCTCACTTCATATTGCGCATGTATGAAGTTCGCGTGCAGATAACGAATTTCTTTCTTTGGTAGAGTCATTTCTGAGGTGCTGTCAAAGTTATCATTTGAGCTGAAGATACACTGAGCATCGAACAATTCAGGAATAACTTGGTCCTTTAAAAAACAGGGCAGTACACTTGTCTTGCCGAAGAGCGGAGCCCACAGGCAGCGGAAGAGAAGGTCAGACAAATGGCCCCCAGCAGATAGCGTGACTGTAGCTTCGCTGTGCTTTCGGAAGCTGTCATATAAGCACCTTCCTGTTTTACGAATGAAATATTTCCGCAGGAAAGCGGCAGTTTATCCACAGACTAGTTTGAATCCGAGAAACTGCGTGGAGTGCCTCTTCGGCGCGGTACCTGTATTTATTTTCTTTTTTCTAGCCGTTCACTCAGAGCAAGTTTATGTAATTTTTTCTGGGGTGGAAAGCGGGACCTGGGCACCACAATTCAAGGACGATTTCCTGAGGTGGTGGAAAGAAATGTGCGCACAATTCACACAAAATATGGCCACAACCACCCTTTCTGGGATATTAGAATAAATCACTTAAACGTACTATATAGTGGTACTACTCGGTGCTTAACACTATCGGCGACTTAGTGCTGACATGACTCCTCGAGTGCACCTGGAAGACTGCTAACGCCAATAGCGAACTGAACGATTGTCCAAAATGGTCTTTTTGAACCCCTGCGTGTGCTCGTAATACATTAAATACCGCTCTGCACGCAAGTGTGTCCTAACAATTACAGTCACTAAATATTTTGATGGGGATTATGCTACAAGAGAAACGCTGCTTCGGACTCCGCCTTTTTTCTCGAAGGTATGCTGAATGAACTCGAAAGGTAAAAGCGCAATTTCTTGACTTTTTTCCAACCAAGTAACTAACAGCGTTTGTAACTCGCGTCAGCGCTACTTTATTGCCTCCCTAATACTTTGCTCACAATTCGCTCCTCTGTACAAGCTATGAATCCACTGATCCGCGCGTTTAGCCTTGCTGGACTCCCTGAAAACCCAATGCACTATTCAACTGCTCAGCAGAGCAGACTATCTACTTTTGCGGCCACCTTTGTAAGGGAGTATGCTTGTTTACAGTTAGAACAGCAAACACGAGCTCGGTATCCGCACAGTCCAACCCTACACTGGCGTGACCTCGGCAACTTTTGTTCATTTTCAGACAAACAGTGGCAAGACTTTAGCCAAAGAAAAGCATCCAGTTTTTGGAAAACACGATTGTCCATATGCCCGAGAAGACAGTTGTGCGTGTTCAGTAAAACTTTTGTTATGCTACTTGTGCACAGTCAGCAGCAATGACAAATCACCACCGAAAAGGCACTGAGCAAAAGAGTACGCTTTTTTTGCGAATTTGTTCATCTTGTACCTGCGCATGTGGTGTTGTTTACTGGAAAAGTAACACAAGGCGTTTATATCAACGTGGTGCTGCCATCTAGTGTACAGATTGAAAAAAACACCTATTCAAATTCACGGTATTCTAAATAATGAGTAAATAATGAGTCATGATAGCGGGAATAAATGTTGTACCCCTTTTTTATTTCCAGCAGAGGCCTCAACAGCAAAGGGAGAAAAGAATTGTAGAGGCGGCCATAGTCTTTGTAGTTTTCATATATTTATTTTTTACTTAGTACATACTGCACTCAGTAGGCCAAGCAGGTGGGCGAATGGATATACAAAAGAGCGAGTTCAGCAGCACTTAAAGGGGTCCTGAAATACCTTCCGCCGATGCATGGATGTACATGTAACCAAATAAGACAATGTATTAGCAATCTCCTCCCGCAAGAATTTTGTTAAAGCGATGAGTATTAGCTGAGAAATCGTAAATCAAAAACCGCGCATTATCGTCGCGCCGCGTTTCCTCCTCCTTTTGCTGTTGACGGCGCGAGAGCCTTCCCTCCCATGATGCTGCGCGCTTCAGCGGTGACGTACTTCCGCTATGGCGCTCCGCATACTGCCGTCTGCTACAGGCAAGCTTTGTTGACACCATGAAGCACTCCGCTCAAGGCTCAAGGCTAAAAAGCGAACGAAAAATCTGGCCGCATGTGTGCGGTGGCCTGGCCTTGATCTTTCGCGGTGTGCGTTGCTGCAGGGCAGCACGTAAATTTTAATCGGCGGTGAACTCGCAGCCGCTCGGGGTGGATCGTGCGCTCGGTCCCTTTCATGCACCGCGCACTGTTTATCCAAAAAGCACCGTATCAGATGTGGCCCCGCTGGTGCCGGGTCTTATTTTGCGGTGGTGGTAATTGCTGCCGGCGGCATGTGAAAGACATTTTAAACCCGATACAGAACCCGTGCACAAAACGCTTCAATCATGTGACCAGTTCAGCTTGGGGCGACGCGTGGTGGAGAGCGGAAACGTTGGCAAAACATGCTCCGGCGCGGCTCTGAGCTTTCTAGTGCTGGAGCGAGCGCCAATTCTTTGGCAATCTCAAACATCGGTTGCCTTGGCAACAAGGCACAAACGTCCTCAGAAGTCAGTTACGGTTGCGTGATCCCGGTTCAGCTCGGGGCCCCACCTCGCGACATGTGGGCACTCCAGGCGTACCACTCACTCCCATTGGGAAGTGTGAGATGCGTTTGGCATTACAGGAGGCGATGGTGTGTGTGTTGTGGACGCCTTTGTTTCGCGATGAAATGCGACGTTGTGCTTTTGCAGGTGGATAGTGCTTCCCATGGTCTGGATATCTTTCTCGAGCGACGTACGACTCAACCTCGCATGGGGTATGTGCAGTGTGCGTGGCTAAAAGCCATCTCGGTTTGCGCGCCAGAGTTAAGTGACTTGCTGTTCGTCCCCACAAACCGCGCGCGATGTGAGTGCCGAATTTACGACAGGCAGGACGAGGCATCCTATCGTCTGTCAATCGCGGTTCAGACTTGCAACGCATGTTGTGACGGTGCGTTCGTTCGAAACGCATCTCTCGATTCTTTTGAAGTGGAATAAAATGTATTCCGTCAAACCCTGGCATCGGCTCAGGACGTTCTCTGCGATTGCACGAAAGAAGTGCCACGGGGCTTCAACGCTTCTTTATGGAACGTACTCAGGTAAGAGAATATCCATGTCGTGTTATGGCCGTGTTGCATTCAATACGAACGGTTAAGCGTTTGTTTACACTTGTTTCGTTTGTCGTAAAATGTCCAAGCACTCCGGCACTCCACTCCGCTGGCCCCGACGCTGAGCAGACGACTCATCTCTTTGCCGGAAGTGCGTGAAAAAGCCGCCCAATAGCAGGATGTCTAGCTCATGACGAACATCTGGGAATCGATGATGTAGACATGTGAAGATGGCGGCGTCAAAAACACGAAGGAAAGGGTGAGAAAAAAGCGACAAACTTTGCATCAAAAGTGTGAGCTTTCCGCTGCGCGTAAAATAGTAATACTTGGCCGAGATGACCTTGACGACCAAATCTAACGATTGCGCTACTTCATTTAGTGTGCTCAAAACGCCTTTCAGGGCCCCTTTAACGGGCTACCTTGCAAGCTATTACCCTACATCGCTTCATTTATAACCAACCGCAACGGCAACAACAGGCTGGCATCCGCGGTCCGAAACATTCCAAATGGCGCCTGAAGAAAGACCCCAAGGATCTTTCATTTCACCATTGCTATTCAACTTAGAAACCCCTGCACTCGCTCCACGCGGTAATTCTTACACAACGCCATGCAATCTACGCTGACCACCTCAACTTATGGGTCCCCACCGGCTCCGGAGCGCAGCAAGACACACTTCAGAAAGCCATGCACGTCACCCAAACGTACCTACAAGCTCATGAACTAGAATCATCATCATCATCATCGTCGTCACCAGCCTATCTACGCCCACTGCAGGGCAAAGGCCTCTCCATTATTCTCCAATTACCTCGGTCCTGTGCCAACTGTGACCAATTTATCCCCGCAAACTTCTTGATCTCATCTGCCCATCTAACTTCTCTGCGCCCCTACAACGCTTGCCTTCTCTAGGGATCCACTCTGTTACCCTTAATGACCAGCGTTATCTTGCCTTCGCATTACATGCCCTGCCCACGTCCATTTCTTTTCTTAATTTCTCTACTATATTGTTTAACACCAGTTTTTGTTCCACTGACCACTTTCTCTGTCCCTTAATGTTACACCTATCATTTTCCGCTCCATTGCCCGCTGAGTCGTTCAATTTAAGTTGAACCCTTAGTGAGCCTCCAAGTTTCTGCCCCGTAGGTGAGTACCGGTAAGATGCAGCTGTCATACACTTTCTTCTTCAGCGACAATGGTAGGCTGCTATTCATTATCTGAGAATGTCTGCCATATGCACCCCACCCCATTCTGATCCTTCTAATTATCTCTGCCTCATGGTTGGGATCTGGGGTAACAACCTGGCCTAAGTAGATATATTCGCTTACCACTTCCACTGCCTCGCCACCTATCTCAAACTGCTGTGCTGTCCCGAGGTTATTGATCATTACTTTAGTTTTCTGCATATTAATTTTCAGGCCCACGGTTCTACTCTGTTCGCCCAGTGCGGAAAGCATGCTTTGCAATTCGTCCCCCGAGTTACTTAGCAAGGCAACGTCATCAGCAAATCTGAGGTTACTGAGGTATTCTCCATTAACCCTTACTCCCACCTGTTCCCAATCCAACGTTTTGAATACTTCTTGTAAGCATGCTGTGAATAACATTGGAGAGATTGTGTCTCCTTGTCTGACACCCTTCCTTATAGGTATTTTACTGCTCTCCCTATGGAGGATGATGGTAGCTGTAGACCCATTGTAGATATCCTCTAGTATTCTTACATAATGCTCATCTACCCCCTGGTTCCGTAATGCCTGAATGACTGCTAGGGTTTCGACCGAGTCAAATGCTTTCTCATAATCTATGAAGGCTATATATAGGGTTCAGTATACTCAGCGCACTTCTCTATCACCTGATTGATCGTGTGAATATGGTCCATTGTTGAATAACCTTTACGGAACCCTGCTTGTTCTTTAGGTTGACTGAAATCTAAGGTTGCAGAGATTCGTTGGCGATTACCTTGGTAAATACCTTGTAGACGACTGACAGTAAGCTGATCGGCCTGTAATTTTTCAAGTCCTTCATGTCGCCTTTCTTATGGATTAGGATGATGTTCGCGTTCTTCCAAGATTCCGGTACCATTGCGGTCATTAGGCATTGCGTATACAGGTTTGCCAGTTTTTCAAGTACAATTTCTCCGCCATCCTTCAAGAGGTCTGCTGTTATCTGATCCTCACCAGGTGCTTTGCCCCCTTTCATTTCTTTCAAAGCCTTCCTTACTTCTTCGGTCGTTACTGGTGGGATGTCTATCTCCTGTGAACTACTGTCTCGTTCGGCATTATCCTGTATGTCCCGGCTACTGTACAGATCCCTAAGAACTCCTCGGCCACTGTGACTATTTTATCCCTATTTGTGATAACATTGCCTTGCTTATCCTTAAGTGCATACATCTGATTTTTCCCACGCCAAGACGTCTCTTCACTGCTTTCAGGCTACCTCCGTTCTTTACAGCGTATTCGATCCTCTCCATATTATACTTCCGTATGTCAGCTGTCTTACGCTTATTGATTAACTTCGAGAGCTCGGCTAGTTCTATTCTGTCAGCTGCGGTGGAGATTCTCATGGTTTGCCGTTTCCTGATTAGATTTTTCGTCTCCTGTGAAAGTTTACCAGTATCCTGTCTAGCCTTAGTGCCCCCGACTTCTACTGCACACTCCGTGATAATGCGTGTAAGGTTGTCGCTGGCTTCCTGTGTCGTAAGCTCGGCTTCCTCGTTAGGGCGGAATATCGGTTCTGCAGCGCGATCCTGAATTCTTCTACTTTACGTCTTACTGTTAGCTCATTTATCGGCTTCTTTCGTACTAGCTTGTTGCGGTCCCTCCTCAAATCTAGCCTAATTCGAGATCTTACCATACGGTGGTCACTACACCTTACCCTTCCGAGCACTTCCACATCCTGCACGACGCCAGGGTTATCGCATAATATGAAGTCTATTTCATTTTTGTGCTCCCCATTCGGGCTCCTCCAGGTCCACTTCCGACTCTCCCGTTTACAGAAGAAGGTATTCATTATGCGTAGGTTATTCCGTTCTGCAAACTCAACTAGTAGGTCCCCCCTGCTTTCTACAGCCCAGACCATAGTTCCCAACTGCCTTGTCTCCAGCCTGATTCTTGCCTACTTTAGCATTGAAGTCCCCCATAACTACGGTATACTGTGTTTTTACTTTAGCCATTGCCGATTCCACATCTTCATAGAAGCGTTCCACTACTGGTCGTCGTGACTGGATGTGGGCGCGTAGCCCTGCACCACCTTGAGCTTGTACCTCTATTGAGCCTAATTACAAGACCTGCTGCCCTTTCGTTAATGCTATAGTATTCGTCTATGTTGCCAGCTATGCTTTTATTGACTAGAAATCCCACTCCCAGTTCTCTTCTGTCCTATAGACCACGGTAACATAGGACGTGTCCATTTTTCAGCACGTAAAGGCTTCGCCTGCCCTCCTAACCTCGCTAATACCCTATTACATCCCATTTAATGCCCTCTAACTCCTCGAACAACACCTCGAGACTTGCTCCGCTGATAAGGTTCGCGCGTTAAACGTTGCCAGGTTCAGATTCCATTGGCGGCCCGTCCGGATCCAGGGATTCTTAGCACCCTCTTAGAACTAGAATGCACCCCGCAAAATCCGCCCCCTCATGCTGTGTCACTGGACTTGAAACAAAACTCAAAGCTCCTTTCATCCAACGAGAAATATGGTTGAAACACGGTTTTCTTTACGCGAAATGAAGTGAGTGAGTGTTTGCGATTAATTGGTTAGAAATCGATTTGTTTAGAAGATCTACTAGCAGGTGGGAAAGTCAGTCCAAAATCCGACGTGCTTCGATCGTGTAAAAATGGCGCAATCGGATAGAGGTCGGCTTCGTAATGCGAGGTACCCATGTTCGGTTCCAACCACGGGGAGCGTTTTTTCTTGTGCCCACCACCCCACCACCACCACCACCACCACCTCCAACACCATCATCATCATCATTGTGAGCCGTTTCATCGTGTAAAGCTGACTTTCCTGCAGTGCGTATTGGTTATGCACAATTATCAGAGAGACCAAGAAAGCCTCGCTTTAAAAGAAAACAGACCCAGTCACCGATACGGTGTTAATAATGAACAGACAACCCGTGCCCAACGTATCCCACATCCGCATTTTTGGACTTAGTGTCCTTCAAAACGTAAGGTGCTCCAAACCCTCCCTGAATTAAAACGCACACTCTCACAAACCCACGCCTCTTCTACGACGTTCCTCCTATCGGCACTGCGGCCTCCTCCAGGAAGAGGACACTCTCTGAGACAGCCGGAGCACCATACCTGGCTCTTCAGTCCACCAGAAAGACAAACTTAATACTATCATGCGTCAAGCCCACAAGCTTGCCCTAGGACTACCCATCTGACATCCATGCTGAAGCTGCTCCAAATATGAGTATACTTGGCTTTGGAAGAATGCACGAAGCTCCTTTCCATACTCAAATAGCCCGCCTCAAGCCAACACCCGGGGGCAGATACCCTCGAAGACCTCTGTTACCCAGTTCCACTCAGACAAGACCACCACAACTGGTTCCTCTCCCCATCCAACACATTCATGTAGCCCCATCCCAAGAAACATGCATCTCCACTACAAAAAAAAGCATGCCGCAAGACACGGGTCGAAGCATTGACAAAGAAGTACGCAGCTAACCCCACGACACGATGCACGGATACCACACGCTATACTCACTAACTGGCTTTGCCAGATTCGAAAAGGGTTGCGAAACCAGCCGGTGGTCAAAATTTGACCGGCTCTAAAATACGGCTGCTATAAAGTATTCCTACTCATCTTTTCTGCGCATGCAGTCTATCGAAGCATAGTCGTTAGGGTGGTGTTTTTGTTGATTTTGTCCAAATGATCGGGGGGAGGGGGATTTTGATTACAGCAAACTAGGTTTGAGTGTTCTGAAATAACTTTTTTTATTCCTATCAGTCACAGTACTACTTAAAAACTATTCTTCCATATTCTACCGGCAGGCTGAGCCAGAAAGTAATCCGCAACCTATACAATGCTCGTTGTCCTTTTTTGCCTATCTTGATTTTCCAACATGGTGCAAGGTATATTTCTCTCAAATTATTATGTGAGAATTTAATATTTTACTGGTTGCTGTAGAATAAACATGTCATACAAAGCAGGTTAGTGAGAAATATGTTAGTGAGGAAACGGTAGCGGGACGTCCTCCATAAGAAATTCTGAACGGTGTTATTATCTGTGGTCTGGTGGCGCAAATGTCACGTTTGAATTTTCATTACTTTCGGGGGGTGGCGAAAACCAAAAATACTGATCGAGCGCACTAAAACACTCATGAAGTCCAGTATTGTGAGTCAGTTTTTATGTTTAGGAGCTGTAAAAACATCCATTCAGGGGAAGAAAACCATGGTTCAAAGCAGTAACAAACCTCTTCCCCACTTTTCTCTAGATATTGTCCGGTCTAGCCGCACCGACACCTTAACACCAGAAGCCCCCAAATTTAGCCAGATGGTGCCGAAGTACTCCATCTGTAAACGGTGCCACAAACCCACCTATGAAGTCATGGTGATGTATCACGAGGGGCAAGAACTCACGGCCTCCACGACGTGCCCCCCTTCCTCAGACGTCGCTGAAAAATTGGCATCACCATGGCCGTGACAACAAACAATGAATGCTTCACAATCATT
>JABSTR010001720.1:0-26317 GCA_013339765.2 Haemaphysalis longicornis
GCATGCATCGCGTGCTGCCAACCTGGACACCCTCAATATGTGTGCCCAAATTCAAAGCCCACTGTTAGATGTTCTAAGTGTGGATCAGCAGACCATATAGAACGCCATAACGGCGTTCCCAAGTGTGCGGTGTACGTAGGAGAGCACATCACGGGTTCTGTAGGTTGTCCCAAGAGATTCCAGCCGCGAAAAACACCAGAAAACATGCGGTCATATTGTCGCAAAAGGAAACAAGGACATGGCCGGCCCACAAGACTTCCATACCGGTTCAGCCCTCCTAGAAAAAAAAGCATGATCAAAGACCTCCACAGGAAGACAAAACTCTTCCACGTTTCAAACCCGCCACCAAGCAAAAATAAGCTGTTCCAAGTGTCTATGTCGACACCCGTCAAGATGCCCCTCAGCTAATCGGCAGAAAATTGTACAACTGAATGGTAAGATCCACCTCTACCAAGAGCACGGCCTCGGAAGAACCCCAACACAAGCAGCGGGGAGTCGGTAAGCTTTGCCGGTGATTCTCTCGCTGCTACTCAACTCCACAAAATCCCCCCCCCCGGCATCTACCGAAATAACTAGCTAGCATCAGAGCCGAAGTCATGCTGCTCAAGCAGGAAAATCAGGCTTTAAGACAAGAGAACAGAACACTCCGAGGTCAAATTGAAAACTTACAACACGACGAATCGGGATGGGCTCCGCCGGCTGCTAAGAAGCCAGCAAACATTGTCTCAGTGACAGAGAATACAAAAGCAGACCAACTAAGTGGCCATGAAACGAGGTTTACCATCTTATAGGCAACGCCTCATGGACTATGAAATACTAAAACAGTTCCATAATGCGATGAAGGAAATCCAGAAAACCTACTACGCATTACCTACCAATATGGGGACCCTGCAAGCTACCGCACAATCCCTCCGAGGATAGCTGCACACTTGTATGAAGGGTGTTTTAAACACAGTAAACAACCCTGCAGTGCAGGAACCCCAAATAGGTAACCAGTATGGCCAACAGTTCTAATAGAAAACTCGGCGCCGCGCAAGTTTGTACGTGCAATTGCGGAGGATTCAGACGGAAGGGGACAGCTAAGAATTGCATATACAAAGCCTGAAAACGCCTTCTGAAATATAAGCACTACAGGAAACAGGCACCGTAGTTCAGTATCCAGGCTACACAGCCTTCCAGAACACTGATGATGATTATGTTTGGAGTTCAATGGCGCAAGGCCGACTAAGGGCAAAGAGCACCAAACAATAGTGATTACATGAAAGTGGCATGGAAGTAAAAGTAGAACATTTCAGTAAAAATAAACAAATTAAAAACAACGTAATTAAGATGACTGGTGTAAAGGGCCAGGTTGTCAACATGAATGATAAAAAATGAGATGTAAAAATTTTACGTCGGCACGAAACTCGAAAAGGCGTTTGATTGAAAACATGGCTTCATCTCCTAAGAAGTATGACGGGTGTGGTTGAATATGTCGCGTGTACAGTTGTGGGAAGTGTTTGTGTCGTGTTGTGTCAGGTGACTTACATTGTATAAGGATGTGGATCACGGATAGGGCCTCTCCGCACCTGCTCCACAGAGGTCTTGGAGACCCCGTGAGAAGGTACGAGTGCGTTGCATGAGTGTGCCCTATCTGTAATCTAGCCAAGGCGACTTCAGTGTATCTATTACGTGTGTCGGTGGTGTATGGGCCCAAGTGTGGTTTTATTACGTGTAACTTGTTGTCTGTTTGCTCACTCCAGTGTGTTTGCCATGTTTTGCGAAGTTGTTGTCTGATGTGTGGCTTCACGTCGGTGTAGGGTAATGTGGTTATGGATACTGCATTCGAGAGTGTAGCAGCAGCAGCCACTCGATCCGCGGCTTCGTTCCCGGCTATACCACAGTGGCCAGGGATCCAGCAAAGGACCAGTTCAAAGTTATGGACATACACAGACATAATACGTGATTTTTTTAAGACTTTGTTGACGACAATGCCCGCACAACGCTGAGTGAATCTGTATAGATAATGGATTGTGGGATGTGGCTTTGAAGTATATGATTAACAACAAGAAGTACACCATAAGCCTCTGCCGTAAAGATGCTAGTATAACTGTTCAGAGCTTAAGTGACATTAAGGCCGGGTCCATGCGCAGCGCAGAACACAGAGGTGGAAGCCTTAGAGGCATCCGTATAAAATTCAGAACACTGATACTTCTCCTGCAAATACAGGAAGTGCTGCTGAATTGGTTCTTATCTACATAAGTGAAAGGTGTGTCGCATGACACAGGGCGGAGATGCCATGGTGCTTTGAAATCTGTTACAGAACTTTGGATGGTGTCTAAAAAGGACACAGCAAGCTCTGACGCTTCCTCTCTAACTCTGTAAGAGAAGGGCACAGAGAACGATGGTCTATTTAAAAGGAGTTCAGTCATAGAGGTATCATGAAAAACTGATATAAAAGGACGGTGAGGCATGGATGAAATTTTAAAAGCATAAATGAGGTGTGTGTATGCTCGCTGACGTTGTAGGTTCCATTTGTTGCACTCTACATACAGGCTTTCAAATCGACTAGTTCGGAAGGCGCCACACGCCAAGCGGAGCCCTGGATGAAGCACAGGGTCCAGCATTCTGAGGGATGTTTTAGTGGCTGACCCATAGACAATGCTACCACAGTCCAGTCGTGAACCTATTAAGCTGGTGAAAACACACAAAAGAATTTGTTTGTCAGCACCAAAACAAATGTGCGAGAAAACCTTCAGGATAGCCAGTGTTTTTAAGCATTTATGTGTTAGTTGTTTTATGTGTGGGATGCATGTGAGCTTTTCGTCAAAGGTAATAGCTGAGAACTCGTGTTCCTTTTTTACAGTAATAGAGACACCGTGGAGTGGAATGTATGGATCTGGCCGAATGCCTCGCCACTTGGAAAACAAAACACAAGTGCATTTTCCTGGAATAAATTTAAAACCGTTGCTATCTGCCCAGCTGGCAAGCTTGTTCACACCAAGCTGGACTTGCCCCTCGCAGATAGACAAGTTACATGATTTGAAAGAGAGTTGAACGTCGTCTACATAAATTGAACATGAAATCGATGGTGGTAGCGCCTTCCGAAGAGAATTCAGTTTTATAATAAACAAAGTGCCACTCAAAACTCCACCTTGCGGCGCGCCGTTTTCCTGCACATGAACCCTAGAAAGTGCAGTTTTAACTCGCATTGGAAACGTTCTTCCAGACCGGTAACTGGCAAGCGTGTTAATCATGTTACCCGACATACCAAAGGACTTCAAATCACTGAGGATGCCGTACCGCCAAGCAGTAACATACGCCTTTTCAAGATCAAAGAAGACTGTCTTACGGTGCTGCTCGTGGAGGAAAGTATGTTTTATATACGCCTCTAATGCAACGAGTTCATCGTTGGAAGATCCCCCGCCCTGAAGCCTGCCTGGCAGCTCTCGAGAGACCATTGTACTCTAACAAGTACACAAGTCTCTTGTTTATCATCTTCTCGAAGAGCTTACACAGGCAGCTTTTCAGGGCAATGGGGCGATAACTGACAGGACAGGAAGGGTCTTTCCTTTACTTTAGGAAAGCCACTACTATGGCCTCCCTCCAAGAGCGTGGAAAGTGCCCCGAAGGAAATATTTTATTGTAGAGGTGAAGAAGTGTTTCAAGCGTGTCTGCATGTAAGTGTTGTATCATTGTGTATGAAATCCTGTCTGCACCTGGAACTGAAGGTTTACAAGTACCGAGCACGAATTTCAGCTCATGAAGTGAAAAGGGGGTATTAGTGTTATAAGATGAGTTCGACTTATTACTGTCTCGCAAGGACTTCTTCTCACATGATGCTTTGTGTTTAATGAAAGTGTTGGTGTAGTGTGCTGAGCTGGACCCGTGTTCGAAGTGTTGTGCAAGCGTGTTGGCCTGGTCTTCGAGTGTGTCCCCTGTTGTGCTAACCAGAGGCAGGCTGTGTGTCTGTTGTCCTTTTAGTTTGCGTATTCGTGTCCAGACTTTGTGAGTGTCGGTGTATGAGTTGATGGAAGTGAGGAACGTGCGCCAACTCTCCTTTTTCGCCTCACGACGCACACGCTTCCCAAAAGCCTTTGCCCGTTTAAAGGAAATGAGATTATCTGGCGTGGGGTACCGGCGAAGGACACCCCTCGCCTTGTTCTGTGCCTCTCGCGCCCGCCTACAGTCCTCGTTCCACCAGGGCCTCCTTGGGTTGCGGGACGCACTGGAGGCCTGCGGCATGGACTTTTCGGTGGCGTCGAGTATGTGTGCCGTGACAAGTTGAGCTGCTTCCTCCACGTGTAGGTGTTTTATGGTTGTGTGGTGTAGTTCAGATGTTTCTGTGAATGTACTCCAGTTTGCTTTTGATTCATTAAACCTGTTATGAGAAGATGGACTGCATGGGCCTTTACCTATGTACGTTAGGGAAGTGGGGAAGTGGTCACTACCATATGGGTCCGTGCCCACGCCCCACTCAAGACATGGAAAGAGAATTGCAGAACCAATAGCCAAGTCAAGATGCGAGTATGTATTGTGTCCTAAGTGGTGGTATGTAGGCTGTTTTTTTTTTTTGGAAAAGCATGGTCCTGAAGATGTAAGGAATTTCTCTATTAGGCGACCTCGGGTATCCATTCTAGAGGATCCCCAAAAAGAGTTGTGCGCATTAAGTCCACCTGTTAGGATGTATGATTCGGGCAGCTGGTCGACCAGCGCCTCAAAGTCAGAGCTCGAAAGTGCATGATCAGATGGAATGTAAATGGAACATACCGTTATCAACCTATTAAATATTATCGTACGGATTGCTACAGCCTCAAGGACAGGTTTCAGAGGGACAGGGTGGCAGGCTAAGGATTTCCGGGCGACAATTGCCACACCTCCTGAAGAGTGTGTGCAGCCAACCCTGTCCTTTCTGAATACCATGCTCCTATTTAAGAAATTTGTTTGTATAGAATTGAGGTGGGTTTCCTGGAGACACATGATACTTGGCTGACTGGCTCGCAGAATCTCATACACATCGTCAAGATTTTTAAGGAGGCCTCTGCAGTTACATTGAATGATGTTTTCTGTTCCCATTCTTTAAATTTAAGAATAATTGGAGTGTGTGTGTGTCTGTTCATGTGTCGTCTTCCGGGGCTGTTATTCTAGGATTTTTAGGCTTTTCTGTCGGCTTGGACATCAGAGGCCGCTCCTTGCGCTGCGTTGCAGGCAGGAACGGCGTGACATCCATCTCCTCGTCGGATGCCAGAAGGGTGCCCGGCGGACCAGGCCCCCCGGACTTGGCCCCCTTCGGGAGCCCTTCGTTTGAGCCGCCACCGCCGAGGGGTCGTCCGGGCACCAGAGGTGGCACGGGAGGTGCGGTGGCGGTGGGAGCCGATGCGGGGCCCCCGGTGTCTATCCGGTCGGCACCCTCCAACGCACTGGAGGACGGTGAGGCAGAGGCGGGAGCGGCACCGGTCCCTACAGAAGATTTTGCCACCACAACCGCTGCTGCCTCAGCAAGCAGCGCGGCAACGCATTGGGCTGCCTGAGGCACCCCGGGGGGGGGGGCGCAGGGGAGGGACCAGGTCAGACTCGCTGAACTGGGTCCCTGTGGACACCAGACGCCGCTCCGCCCCCGGCGAGCCGCGTCGGCGTACTTCCCCAGGGGGAAAGAGGCGAGCCTCTTCCGCGCTTCTGGGAAGGTGATGTTCTCAGTGACCTTCACATTTATGATCGCCTTCTCCTGAATAAACTTCTCGCATTTTTTAGAGTAGGCAGAGTGGGGTCCCTGGCAGTTGGCGCAAGTGAGGGTTGATGATGGACAATTGTCAGATGAATGATCCTGCTGAGCGCACTTTGCGCAGGTCAGATGGCCACGGCAGGAGTTGGTTCCGTGCCCGAACCGCTGGCACTTAAAGCAGCGGCGCGGGTTCGGAATGTAAGGACGAAGTGAGCATCGGATGAACCCTGCGTTGATATGGTCAGGAAGTTAGGAGCAGTTGAAGGTCAGGATATGTTTCGTGGGGATTATCTTATCATCTCTCCGCATCGTGATGCGCCGCACGGCTGTGACACCCTGATCCTTTAAACCTTCAAGAATGTCGGCATCTGCCTCGTTAAGGAGATCTACCTCAGAGATCACACCCTGCGAGCTATTCAGGCCGCGGTGGGGTGTGACCCTGGTGTCCAGATCGACCATTTTCGTCTGACCAAGACGTGTGGTTGCCTGCTGCTGGTTGTTTAACTCAACAAGGACTTCACCTGTGCGTTGTTTTTTGGCATTATAGGTTTTCCCAGTTATTCCATCAAGGTATTTTGTAATCACAAATACTGATTGTGAAGCAAGAGGCCAGGCTGTGTCAAGAGATTCGATTACAAGGAAACGAGTAGTTGTCTGGCTTTGGGAAGGTCTTGATTGGAAGTGGAGGAAAAGATACTTCGGTGCGGCCCCTTTTCAGGGACTGATCAAGTTTGGAGGGCGGTTATGAATTTTCCATACAGCATAGAAAAAAGCAGGGGACGGGGGTACTTTCTTCTCAAAACTTACCCTGATAGCCTGAGAGGTCCCGGAGCTCCCTGCCTGGTAAACAAACAGGGAGCCCATCCGTGGGAGCTCGACCTGGGCTCCAACGGCCACCGTTTGAGGCTTCTACCCTTCACCTTTAAATACATCACCACGGTAGGTTACAGCTTATGTTGGGGGCTCGGGGTCCGCAGTGTCACCAACACCGTCACCAAGATTGCTCAAGGTGCCCCGTGCGGGGTCCAGAACACTGATGATCCCGAAGCGGCAGTCTTGGTAAACAGAAATCTATTCACCCATAGAACCCAACTCGACAGCGTAAAATTCCCCATGACTTTATACCTGTCCTACCGAATAACAAAGGAGAAACCAAACTACTACTACTCAACTTCTATAGTGCTCCGAGAGCTGAAGACCATAAATTTAATCTTTTTTTTTTCACTAGCACGTAAAGAAGCCGGACATCATGCTCGCGTCATATTGGGAGACGTTATTGTACATCACACGGCATAGGGGTGCCCAACCTTCAATTGTAAAGGACGAGAGCTCTGGAATCAGTCACAATACATCCCCTGACGCTAGAAACAAAAGTTCACCCGCCAAGCAGAATCGGCAACAGTTTACAGCGCGATTACACCCCTGACCCCACATTCACTTTACTCATTAGAAAAGCCACTTGGAATGTAACAGATACATCTCTCGGCAGTGACCACTATTTTGCCGCTAATTATGCATTGGGTTTGTTTATTTATGTTTTATTTTTGCCGACCGGCTGCACCCAGCTGTGTTATTTGTGGTATCCGTTGGCCACGTCAAGCGCGTGTTCCAGTCTTGATTTTTTATGCCACACGTATTACCGTCTCCTTTGACAGGGAGAGTGTTTCAACCTAATGTCACCAGTCTAGAACAATCTTCTTTGATCTACAGTGTTCTGGATGTAATTCGACGGTTCGAAAAACACTCGCGCCGAGATATAAATGCCCGCCGAGCAAACGCCGCAGTATTAGGTTTGCTGGCACTAGCCGGCGCACGTCACTTTGCTGACTGCTGCTTAGCCGCCTGAGTATTCTTTGAGTTGCTAGGGGAGCACAGGTTCACTCCAATAAACTTGTTTCTTGCTTCAACAAAAACTACATCGTCTTTAGATTTGTGACATCTAGTGGGAATGCGGGGTACGCACCCTTTATGCTCCCTACGACCTCTCGAAGCCGCCAAGCCAGTCCGACTAGAGCCAGCCACCGACTGCAAGGTTTGCCGTCCGAGTTCGCATTCTTGGACAAAGAGCGAAGGGCGAACTACCGCTGCAACCACCACCATTGTACAAAAAGCAACGTCGGCAATCGTGCCGCAGCAGCCCCGGGAACCGCCATCATTCCGGGGAGCCCCCGCGGAAGACTCAGAAGAATTGTTGGAGAAGCTGGAGCGCGTCCGGATCTTCAACAGGGAGGACGATAAAGAAACATTCCGGTGTGTTTTCCTTTACTTGGAAGATGCAGCTGAAACTTCGTTCGGGAATCACGGGAACACCTCGACCAATTGGACTCAATTTGAAAGCGAGGATACTGAGTAATTAGCGGATCATTTGCGTGTAAGCTGAAAAACGTTACGACCAGGGCGGACGGTCCGCACATCCGCACAGCAGGAGGACATCTCGTAACGCCTAATTGAACGTGCACATCACGCGTTACCATAAACGGCATCACGTACTCCGCGGTTTTCGTCATTATGCCTAACGGCTGCCGTGACGTACTTCTTGGAATGGACTTTTTGACTGAGAACGGTACAATAATTGAGCTCATGACGTAGTCGATCAATTTTTCGTCCGATCACTCCATGACGCCGGAGCCGAAGCCGAACACCCTTCTGGTGTAAGGATCGCCCATGATCATGTCGACCTGCCACTGAACGCAATCTTGATGATCACATTCTATTGCGAAGATGCAGGTCCTGACATTGACGCTATCACAGAGAGGGATCAAAGGTTACTTCTAGACCACGGTGTCTTTGTCGGAAGAGGCATTGTGTGTTTTAGGCAACGCAAATCCCTGGTTTTGGACACTAATTTCACCCAGGAGTACCAATATGTACACAAGGGCGCTGCAATTGCGTTCCTCGAAGAAACACAAGCAGAAAGTGACGTGATCGCGGTCGCAAACTTTCAATCCGCATTCAAACATACATTCAAGCTTTCGCATCCCTTCGACGTGAATCAGGCGCTACCGCAGAAAACAACGGAAAAAAATATTGCCTTTACTGCGTCGCTACAGCGAGTGTTTTCCGATGAACTGAAAATTACGTCAGAGGCCTCTAGCGAAGCACCGAATAATAACCGAAGATGGAGCCCTACCTACCGGACAGTCGCTGTACTGCGTGTCTTCCACAAGCGGGAAGCCATCCGGACACACGTGAAAGACATGCTCAGCCACGACATTATACAGCCATCGAAACCCCTTGACTGTGCCGGTCGTACTCGTGAAGAAAAAAGATGGCGCATTAAGGTTTTGCGTTGACTACCAGCGGGTGAACAAAATCTCTGAAAAATACGTGTACCCTCTGCCACGAATCCACGGCGCCGGTGACCCCCTGTACCGCGCGAAGTATTTCTCATCGATAAATCTAAAGACAGGCTACTGACAAATAGAAGTGGACGAGAGAGACTGAGAGAAGAGTACATTTATAACCCTGCACCGCCTTTCCGAGTTCAAGGTGAGGCATTTCGGGCTGTGCAGGACCCCAGCAACGTTTCAAACGGTCATGGACACCAGGCTAGCTGGCTTGAAGTGGCACACCTGTCTCGCATACCTCGACGACGTGGTGGTATTCGCCCGAGTTTTCGACGAAGACCTTGCAGGGCTACAGTCTGTACTCGAGGCTATTCGCTCGTCGGGGCAACGTCTGAAGCCTGAAAAGTGCCGCTTCGCATACGGGGAACTCACATTTTTGGGCCATGTCGTCAACGCCGCGGTATTTCTACCTGACCAGGCGAAACCTTCTGCCATAGCAAACTTCGCAAGGCCGAAAGACAAGAAAAGCGTGCGAACATTTCTCGGATGGTCGGCATACTGCCGACGCTTAGTGACAAACTTCACGCGCATCGCAGAGCCACTGACTTGCTTGACAAAAGATAGCACCTTATTCAGCTGGAAAAACGCCCAAGAAAAAGCATTCTGTGAACTGCAACAACACCTGCCGAACCCTCCCGTGCTCGCTCATTTCGACGAAAACGCCGAAACAGAAATGCAAACGGACGCCAGTGATACACGCTGGGGTTCCGTCCAAGTCCAAAAGCAAAGCGGTAACGAAAACGTAATCCCCTTTGCCAGCTGGTTTCTGTCTAGTGAGAAAAGAAACTACCCAGCCTCTGAGAAAGAGTGTCTAGCAATTATACGGGCCTCTTCAAAATTTCTCCCATACGTGTATGGTTGACAATTCAAGGTTGCGACAGACCACCATGCGCTGTGGTGGCTCGCCAATGTCAAAGACCCCTCTGGCCGTTTTGGGCGGTGGAGCTTGCGCCTGGAAGAATTCGACGTTCCAATCGCTCTATAAAACCGTCAGGAAACACTCCTACGCCGACTGCCTCTACTTCCCAAACGATAGCGGTTCCCAGGGCTGCTGCAGCACGATTGGGGACGTAGCTTCTTGTACCATGGTAGTGGTTGCAGGGGTCGTTCTCTTGCGTCTTTCTTGAAGGAGGCCGAACTCGAGCGGCTAACCCTGCCGTCGGCGGCTTGCTCTAGTTGGACCGGCTTGGCGGCTTCCAGAGGTTGTAGAGAGCACAGAGGGTGCGTACTGCGCACATCCACTAGATGAGACCAATCCAAAGACGACGTAGTTTTTCCTGAAGAAAAAAAAACGTCTTATTGGAGCGAACTTGTGCTCCCCTAACAACACAGGGAATACACAGGCGGCGAAGCAGCAGTCAATGAAGTGTCGTGGCCAGGCAATTGTCAGCGAATCGAATCCTCGGTATTCAATGGCGTGGAATGCATGCAGGCAAGTAAGTGTGCGCCGCCATATCTGTGGCCATAGAGCTTCTCAATATTGGGAAACTATATGTCTGTGGTCAAGCGTCTGTTGCAAGGCGACGTTGTGCCACGGCCCGCAGATCAGGCACCCCTCTTCTTCTCCATTCAACCGCGTGAGTGCGCCGTCGCTCGATCGTTCCGTCGGGCTCCGCGGGATGGCGGCACTTGTCCGTGCTAAGCACGACTCGGAAAGACAAGACTGTGGTTCACGTTACGAAGTCTTCGCCGACCACAAAGTATTGCGTCGAGTTCACTGTGAGTGCGTTTAATAACATCTCTGTTGGCGCCACAGTTTAGAATCGGATTGGAACGGAGCAGATGACGCACGCCGGTGTCTTTTTTTTCTACGGCGTGTGGCCTCAGTGCACCAGGCTGCGCCGTGTCCGTGGCGCATCGGCCATGTCTGCGGCCGTTTCCAGTGTTTCCAGGCGAAGAAATTGACAGCTAAACTTTTCAACGAATACCGGTGACTGCTCTGCGGGCATTTATATCTCGGCGCGAGTGTTTCTCGAACCGTTGAATTAGATCCAGAACACTGTCAATCAAAGAAGATTATTCCAGGCTGGTGACGTTAATTCAAACCACTTTTCCTGTCAGAGGATATGACACGTGCGGCAAAAAATACAGAATGGAACACGCGCTTCACTCCACCTACGGATAATACAGATAACACAGCCTGGCGCAGCTGGTCGCCAAAATCAAAACATAAATAAACAAACCCTGTGCATGGTTTCCGGCAATATAATACAGACTGTACTGATGCTAACACATAAACTTACCCAGGTTCCTAGGCGGAAAACTCTAACAAACTGGGAGGACTTACGAAATATTCGAGAACCGAGCGATGAACCAAATATCACTGTTGATGTAACAGATATAATTCAATGGGTCAAATAGCTTTTTGAAAGATGTAAAATCCGCACAAAAAACCTGGATCTGGAACACCCCAAGCTCTTGACCCACCCATTAACCGTATGTGGGAAGCCTACAAAAGTATACAAAGAAAATGGCCTAAAACCAAAAGTAACCGCAAAATCAAAATTAGAATATTTGAACTTGATACAGACATCAAAAGGCATTCAACGCCATTATCTCCAGATCAATGTGACCAAGTGTGCGATCAAATGAAAGGAAACCTGAATAGGAGGAAGACATGGGAGCTCCTCAGACATCGGCTCGACCCAGATCACAAGAAAACTGACCAAAGACACAGAATGACTAATATAATCCAAGCTTTCCGAGCGAGTGATGGAGACTTGATAGAACAAGTCAGAAAAACCAACCTGTCCTCTTGAACTCCAGAAGCCCTCCCCGAGTTTAGTGGCCAACCAAATCAGATGATGAACAGGGGAATGTTACCGAGGCAGAAGTACGTATGGCCATACTTAAACACTGCTCAGGGTCAGCCCCTAACCCAGGTCCCAGATCACATAACCAAAAAGACGTTGATAAATCTAGATGACGAGTCTGTTACTAACATCACGAAGTTCAATCAGTGTTGGAAAGAAGGCGTCATCCCTCAGGAAGGCAAACACGCAAAAGTTGTATTTTTGCGAAGCCGGGCAAGCGCTGAACTCTCAAACACCTTAGACCAGTATCTTTAACCACATGCATTGGAGTATTCATGAAACATATCATTCAAGCTAGACTGACACAGCGCATACAAGATACATATCAGCTCCCACACAAAAATGATAGGCTTCAGCTTCGGACTGCCACCGCAACATATTCTGCACCAGCAATATCATGACATTATAACCCCTTCAGATTGCTTATACACTATGGCAATCCTGGCTATAGATTTTGTTAAGGCTTTTGATAATGTCACCCACGCTGCCATCACGGAAGGGCTGGAATCAACTAACCCAGGAACTCGCGCATACAACCACATCAGGAACTTACTTACAAATAGAACTCCAGTACTTAACATAGGAAGTAACAAAGGCCCACTGCAAGGGGCAGTGCTCTCCCTGCTCTTATTTACCCTGGCTATATTGAACATTACCATAATAGCTAAACCTGAGCCCTGACCTGAAATTTGGTCTGTATGCAGATGATATCACTCTGTGGATGAGAGGCGGTTGCGACGCATACATAGAGGGAACTCTGTAGAAGGCCTAACAGGTGGTAATAGAAGAAGCAAAGAAGGCAGAATTATTATGCCAGCGTGGTAAACACAACATGGTAAACACTAAATTTCTCAAGACAGACGAGAGAAATATCAACCAAACAATCGTTCTGATTTGTCGAATTTCAGACAGACGCAAAGGTTTAAAGACGATGAGAGGATGAGGATGGTACATGCGTTTGTCATCCGCAGAATAAACTATTTCAGCACATCTAAATCCAAGTATGGCAGAACTGAACAAAGTGAATGTTATAAAAGAAAACATATAAATTCGCACTGCCACTGCCACTGTGCACCTCCACGGCCAGAGTCGAGAGACAGGGAGCCTAAAATAGACCTAAAAAACTTATCGAAGCCTACTTCTTACATCAATATGGCTGATTATTCAGAACCCCTACAGGAGTACACATCCTCCATAACTTAGACATCAAACATCCTGATAAACAAACTGGTCACTCCCGATACCGCATGTCACGCACGGAAACTTTATAATTAGGCCAATCCAAAGAAACATCCATCCCCTACAACACGTACAGTGGAGGAAAAAAATCGGTCGAGCTCTTGAGATAAAATTTGAAAGCAACCCCAACGTCATGTATGTTTATTCGGCTGAGTATAGACACTACCAGGCCTACGGGATCACCGCAGGAAACGCCGGAGGGTCCTGTTTATATACCGCAACTGTCAGGGCCATCAGTCCTGAAACAGCGGAACAGGCAGCAATAGCCATAGCACTTTCACAGGAATTCACCGCAACCACAGTCATCTCAGATTACAAATCCGCAATTGAAAATTTTGCGGCTGGCTTAATCTCCAAAGCAGCACTCAACATTTTGAACCAAAACCCCCCTTGTCCCCCCAAACTCGTCTAGACACAGGCGCACTGTGGCTTACACGGAAACGAGGTAACTCCCGAAATGGCCCGAGGCCTGACCATCCGGGCGGGAGCTAGCTTATATCCAAACGACAGAGCCAGATCTACAAGGGACAGACTAGTGTATTATAATGAGGTCCGGCGACATTACCTCCCCTTCCGCCAGGTGTAGCCTCCGGCGGAAAAAACCAAACTAAGGAACTCACACACGTCTGGCGCCTCCTACAAACAAAGGCCTTCGCAAACCCCACAAGGCTAACGTACATTCACCCGTCAATATACCCCAAACCTGATTCGCAGCACGTTAAAGATCCCCAGGTGGTCAAAATAATCCGGAGGCATCCAATACGGCGCGCCTCATTGCCTGAGTTGCGTCGGCGCGTTAAACGTTAAAATGAATCAAACCACATACCTGATTGCCCCCATGCCGCGCCCCTGCCAATCTACCTCACATAATATCGGCCTGCCCTCAAAATAACTTTTCTTTATTAACATCCGAGGAGCAGTGGGAGGAGGCGCTGCGTACCCCGAAACCAGGCGTGCAAACCACCCTTGTCACCGAAGCTACCGACGTCACCACTCGGCTCATGCCTGCGGCCACGAGTATCCTCCGACCTACGTTCCATAAAATGTGTTTTCTCTCTGTGAGTGAGGCTACTTCGGCTTGGCATTTACTTGACACCAAATCAATGTTTCACCTAATGGGCCGATAAGTGCCAGACAGTTCGAAAGCCAATGGCTTCCGCTGGAGTTTCCAATTATCTGTCATCGGCCGCTGCTGCTTGGAGTATTGACTTCGCTAATTTCGCACGAATTATTTTCGGAAATGAAACTGAACACATGATGGCTGAGTGAATAGTGAGGCGCGCTGCCTGCGTCACAGTGTATACAAGCTGTAGTCTGGGTATTTGATACCTTGAGCTGAGAGAGGGGTGTAATTTACGTTTACTTCGCGTGCTCAACCATTTCCAAACTGTTTACTTTAGAGAAAAATGTATAGATGCTTCTCCAACGAGCTCTGTACGTTCACTACTTCTGTGACTTCACAAACCGGGGTACACGAAAGCGCACGGAATAGTCGCCCGCTCTTTTCACGTTTCTGGTGTTTTCCACTTTATTAAACAACTGCTAGTTGCAAGAATCGTGTACAGTCGAACCTCGTTAATTCAAACTCCTACGGGGTAGAAAAGTGTTTTCGAACTAGCGGAATATGCTTTGATGGACTCTACAGCGCCGGCGACCAGTTTTAGAAACGCATGCGCGATAAAATAGGTGGCATGACACGTCCTTCCGAGTGCTCAAATGCCTCAAACTAAATGCCTCAAAGAAAGGGAAAAAAAGAGGTAGCACTCACGGGACAAAGCAAAAGACTCCCCCAAGCGTAGGAAGCAATGCCGCACGACTTACGCAAGCTGCTTCAGTGTGCTCGGAACAAGCGAGCGGTTGCGGGTTCGGGACGCCCCGGAGGATAATGATGCATTGCACTTGAGCCTTCGGCTTGAAATTTCCCAAAACACTACCCTGTGGGGACGAGAAATATTGTTCGAATTAACCGTGGCACATGTCTCAGGTTCCAATTACACAGAGTTTTCCACTTTTAAATACACGTCCCTATGCAGAGACCAATGAACCAGTTCGAATTATCCATTGATTGGAATTATAGGACTCCGAATTAACGAGATTCTACTGTATTTAGATCCCCGCACCGTCATCCATCGACACTGGAAAGCTCGTTTCCACCCTTACCTGGCTTCTGCCTGTATTGTAAGAGGCGTGTTCGCACCAGGCAAAGGGTCAGCTGATTCGAGACTGCGCCGGTAAGCAGCCAGTGTTTGTGGCAGCCCCACGCCAACGAGAACTGGCCAGCGCGTCGGGGTCACTCTCCGCGCGTTCTACGAAATCGCTCGTGGAGAAATGAACGTTAGAGCGAAAAACTGGTGAATTGAGTATAGAAAACAGTGCCCACATAAAAGTAAACAAACTGAAAAAAAAACGTGCTATCGGGGATCAGAACTTGCGTATGGCAAAACAATATACCGAGTGCTCCAGCCGCATGGCCACAAGCCAGCGCTACCACGAACGGAAATATACTGTATATAATATATAGGCAGTTTACATTTTTTTCTTATTTGCAGCATTCCAAGCAGCTTACCTGCGTATTTCTTGTATAGCGCTCGTGTAGCAAACGTCCCCCAAATTACCACAAATATCTCGTCTCTAGCGGCTACATTCATGAGGCGGGAAAGCCTTTGCATAAGTGTGGTCATGCTGGTGACCGCTGTGCTAGTTCACCCTGCGCAATAAGTGCTTCCTGCGTCGGGGTTCGACGCTGTACAATAACAGTTTCGGGTGGTTTTAACTCCTTGCTACCTATATTATCTTCGCTGACCCGTCTCCTGCCTTCAATTGGCCTTAGCATTTTCTACTAGCGTACCAGCCAGGGAAGCGTTGCATGTACGTTTGAGTGGGGCGATTTGGACTTCGAACTCTATACAGTTCACACTCTAACCAACTAAAGGCACATTCTTCCAGGTACAAACTTGTATGGCTTAGTTTCAAACCGGCGGCGGCCGGCCGACCGAACGCCTGGCCGACTGATTCTGTCGGATGGTGGGTGAGCCGGGGAGTAGCGCAGTCAAGCGAAGCGATGTTGTTTTGGCTCCTAACGAACCGTCATAGGAAACCAGCAAGGAGGATTGTGAGAAAGGACAGCATTTTCGCAATGATTTTTCTGCTGAATAAAGCCCCGGTAGTGATACCGAATTGTTTACAAATCATTACAATGTACCTTTAAATCCCACGTGAGTGGCTTGTTATTGTTGAAGATCCCTAACTTTCGACCTTCAGGGTGGTGTTTGAAGTTACGAATAGCACGGGGCATGGCTGGCAGTTCGCGGCCAAAAACACTATATCCTGTCTGAGCCGGAGTCACGCGCTTCAACAAAATGCTAGTGGTTGCCTTGCGTTTTGAACTCGCTGCTGAAGCACACCTAGGATTGCTGAACTTCACTTGTCGGTGATCAGTGTCACCAGAAAAACCGGGTTCGGATTTGGCAGCGATGCAGCGGCGGCGAAAGTGTGCTTCATGGCTCCAAAGGCACTTTCAGGATCACCATCGCAAAGAAAAGTAGTAGTTGAGTGTTTGGGGAAAAGCGGGGTGGAGAGGTTCAAGCAGTGTTGCAGAGTTCACAATGAAGCGCTAGTAGAATTTACCAGCCATTGATACAGGCGGACTTTTCAAAAGCCCACTCTCGTGGGAAATGCATTTCAGAAATGCATTACAGCCTGAACTTTGGCTGCAATAGGACGCCGCCACCACCAAATCATGAAGAAAATCCACAGCAGGGGCACCAAACTCGCCCTCCGGGACGTTGACTACGCAGCAATGAGCAGCGAGACAGTGCAAGAGGAGGTGAAGATGCTTTAGGTGCACTTGAAGGGATGTGATGGGCATTATATCATCGTTAAGGTAGGAGTAAACGAACGGTAGCACTCGCGTTACGACATTAAGGAAACGTTGAATTGTTTGTGCAGCTTTCGGAGCCCGAATGGAAAAAACAGAATTCAAACAGGCGGAATGGAGTTGTTCTGACAGTTCCTTGGATGTCTTCTTCTGGGACAGGAATCTAATGATATGGACGTACCAAGTCTGTTTTAGAGAATATTCTGGCCCCGTGCCGAGTATGGTAAACTCTTGGAGGTTAGATAGCGGATAGCGGTAAGGAACGGTCTTAACTGATGATGCCCAGTTCCAGCATATTATTCCCAGTTCCAGCAAAATACCTTTTTTGTAGATTATCAGGACAGCTTTAGGGCCAGGAATGCTTGTTCCACTCAGCTGATACAATTTTCCTATGACGTCTTCCAATAATACGACCTTAGCCATGAAACCGACTGCATTTTTCTAGATTTCCAAAAACCAACCCAGACCCAAACCGCTCGACCATTGAGGACCGCTGAAAGGTCTCCTTCAGCCACAAGAATTGCGCGTTTAAATTTCCCGCCAGCACAACACGCACGTCTTCGGTAGCGCCGGGATTCCTAGCTGGGTGTGCACGCCCCCTGCTTTCACCCCCCAACCTGTGCACGCATAGGTCGGCAACCGGTGTTTGGCGTGTGCTTAGGCGTGAAACACAGGGGCGAAAATTTCGCGCGGAAAGTTTCTCATGCTGAAGAAGAATTGTGGGCTCACGTCGAGGTTCAAAGCGCGCAAGTTTCTCGGTAACGCCTCATAAAAGCGCTGCCCCAGTTGTCAGCTGATTGCGCTGCTTGTGAAACGGGGCATCGGTGGTGGCGAGGGGAATAACTGAGGTCAAAGCGGTGTCGGCGGTGGCGAGGAGAAGCGCACCAGCGGTGCCGAATAACGAGCCTTCACCGTATTCAAATTGGAGGGCGGTGGACGGGTGCCAACGAGGAACTTCTGTCTGTTTGAAAGGTTCGCGGCGTGAAAGGGTTGGCAGGTTTAGGGGTATAAAGGCGGGGCGGGTAGAGGGAATGTCGAATGACGTGTGTTGATTGACAGTGTAGTTTCGTTGTGTGAATGTGTTTACCTGAACAAATTTCAGACACTGAGATGCAGCATTCTTTAAGTTTGGTGTGTTGATGGGTTGCTTGTATTGTGATCGCAATGGGGGTGTTCAGAGCGTGGATTTTTATGCTTGGAGGTTAGTTTATTTCGTAATATATCCTTAAAAATTACATTCTCACACAGTGAGGTTGTTAGGGGCCTTTTCCATTATCCGAATATATTCGTATGTTTACGGGCTCTATGTTTCATACTGTTCTGCCTTGTATCTGTGGGCTTATGTTACGTATCAATTTACAGATTTTGGTTCTGCTGTGCTTCTGAGCTGCGTGAGAATTAACTGACTCACGACGGAGCAAGCACACATATTCCGACATAACACCTATTTCAGGACCAATATTCAGGTTCGCCTCATGTTGCGTTGAATTACCCTGAGTACTTCTGTAGGTATTTGTAGATGATAAAATTCAGGGAAAGCCATTTGGTATTTAAATGAACCAGGGCTTCCAAGTAAAAAATTCGGTAAAAAAAATTTCATGGTGTAGAAGAACATTTTCTTTCTTTTATAATTTGCACAATGAAAGAACCATTCGCAAACTCCATTGGAAGACGTTAGACATTACTCACAAATTTTCACAGCCCCTTCGATATCGTCTTAACGGGCGTTTACGCTACTTCAAAAAGTGATCTTAGCCTCTTCCATACCTCTTGTGGCATAATTGTAAAGTGTAGTTTGATGAACTACTAATTGAATGTCTTCAATGTCTGGCTGGGCACTCATGTTCAACCTTCACTGTTATGATTTCTATGGGCGGTAACTTCGAATTTCTGAAAGTTTTTCTCCTACAGGTTTCTAGGGACAAAACTTCAGAATTGCCTTACTACGATGGAACCACCCCCCCGCCTCCATCGCCAGCATTCCGGATCCTACATCATTCAAAACGGCTGTAACTAATATTGTACGAAATGTTAACCACTCCTCTCTGTAACGCCTTCGGGCTTTGAGAGTATTTTAATAAATAAATAAAAAATAAGTACCTTTGTCTAGGCCACATATTTAAGCAAAAGCAGGAAAAAGCTGGACAAATACTCAGAAATTCGCAGAAACAAGTCCCTGATCCAAAAATCTAGTTTCCTCAAGTGGGAAATCCAGAAAAAGCGTTTTATGACGTTTTCGTGGGTTACCTATATATATCAGCAAAAAACCTGCAAGGGGTGGGGGGGAGGATTTTGAGTTATACATATAGAAGCGGGGCATTTACTCCCTTGGAGGCTCAGATGAACACAACCAACCACATTGAGCCCTCGGGATATATTGAGAAATACTCAAGAAATATCAAGTCCATGGTACAAGCAAGCATCTTGGCTTCGTATCCCGGTTCTGAATTTGTGCTCTTCCAGGCTGCTGTGGAAAAACTCCTGCGGAGAGTTCTATAGTGTACCTGAGGTAAAATTCCAAAATTTGGTTTTTGTGGATTTGAATAGATAACAGTTCCAGGTAATAGTAAATTAGGAAATGAGCGGGCATCAGACATTCAGAAAAAATTCCGCGCCATCTCAAATCCTGGGGATTCCAGAAGCGTGCAGTGTATAAGAGTATCCTTCGTGCCTCGGTGTTTCTGCCCACGGAGATGAAACCGCTAGGGCGTAGAGACGTACAGCTTTGCAGTAAAAGTCAGGTGTCTTTGAAGCACGACGCGCTCTAGCACGAGGCGTCGGAAAACGAGTGTCCCGGTGATACTACGACGACATAATACTTAGTAGGACTTGATTGCTGGCTAGTTAAGTGCATGAAAAGAGAAGTGTGTGAAAAGAGTGTGTGAAATAATACGCGAAAAGACATGAAAAGACAGTGTGTGAAAAAAGACACGAAAAAGGCTGCACCAAATGTGTTTCAAAAGTTGTCTACAAAATTCCTTTGACCGGCAAAAGGGTAGACAAAGGGTAGTAGACGCGGAAGCACGATCTCTCTGTAAAACATAAATCGGGGAGCATTTGGCTATGCATTCTAAAATCTGCGGCTGCGTTCGCAAGCGTGAAACACCGAATTCCTAGCACAAACTAAATATCAGACAGGGAGATAAATTATTTAAACATAGAGAATGAGACTTCGGGGAAGATTGCGTTAGCACGCCCTCGGTCGGCATTATACCCACTGAGTTTATCCTCTTAGAAGGGCATGTTTAAAAGAACTTCGATATTTTGGAGGCACTTTTAAGATTTCGTTGAAGCTCAGCAACGACCCCTCTGTATTACCACTTGCATTCTCTAATCCCACCCCTGTTATTCTATTTTTAGTGTTGTTATGTCTGTTCGCTCTGATTTTATGCTTTTGTTCTTGAATGCTTGGTTTTAGGTTTGACACTTGTTGACGTCAAAAAGCGTCTGTAGTGTTGAAAATTGATTCGCTTAGGCTGTCATAGGTCTTGGAAACGAGAACTGCGTTGTTCATGACTTCGATTCTTCCACCCGTGTTCACGTGTTAACATTTTATTCTTAGTGGTTTTATGCACTTTTGTCTCTGATTTAATTCATTTGTTTGATTTCAACTGTGGCACGTGTTGATTGTGGGAGACATGTACACGGTCTAAGTAGAATCTGCTATCTGGTGCATACTGTTTGGTTACCCAGTTTTATCTAATTGTTTTGTTTGATGTATTTCACGTGTGATCCTTGTTGTGCCGATTGGGTGGTGCGGCTGCTAAAAGGAAAGATGGTAACACCGGTGGGAGGTATATATGTGTGTGGTTATTTCATGGAAAATAAAGAGGGAAGTTGGGTTTGTCTTGACATCTCTTCTCTTCCTCCTCATCTTTTGAGCAAACTTGCTCCTTCCTACGACGTTTATTTGATTGATTGTACTTTTTAACGCGCCGATGCCACGAAGGCGATGAGAGTGGTAGAGGGCTACGGATTAATTTTGACCACCTGGGGATCTTTAACATGTGCCGAAATCTCGTACAGAAGAGCATTTTCACTTTTCGCGTCCATCAGAAAACTAGCCGCCGCGGCCGGGAATTGAACCTGCGTCCTCCTGCTGAGCAGCGCAACGCCTTAGACACTGAGCCACCGCGGCGGGTCATTCGTACGACGTGAGACGCCGAAAGCCCCAGTTCCTAAGAGACTTCAACTTTAAAATCCCGAAAAGAGGTCAATTTACGCTTGTCTGCAGATTTCGCAATGAGTATGGTTTGGGTAAATGCCTGAGGCTGCTATGTATAGAGTTTTGCATTACCTACCGTGTGCGCGGGGTATTTTAGAACATAATGTTGCCGTGAGGCACAATATAATATCGCCCGCAAAATTACACGTATTTTCACCAAACTTCGCGAAGTACCTTTTTATGGTTTATTTACATAACTGTTATAATATTCAGCTAGAGGCTGCATTATGCGATTTTATTTGGCTTTGTAAAGGGCTGCATGCACGGATCAGGTGCTCTTTTAGATGTTGGCCATTGAATGAGAAATGGAGGCCTTCAGAGGGTGTTTCGTATTATGCGGCCCTTTGTTGGCCCCTCTCTCAACCATGTTGCAGACAAAGGAGTCGAGCGGATTTAAATCTGGAGAACTACGAGGCCACAAGTTGGGAAGGACGGGGTCTCAGAATTTGTCCCCATGCCACTTTTGGGTGACGCAAGCGATGGACGGGAACCGAGTCTTGCTGAAAGACATATGGTCTCCATGGCTTTACAACGGTGGCAAGCACATCCACGCATCAGGCACCATTAATGCGGAGTCCTGCAAGAAATATGTGGTGTTATGACATATCACCCTCATTACGGACAACAGATAACAACACCGCCGGGGAAATTGAGGAGTTCTGACGATGCCTGACCGGTCACTGTACTTGTACTTTTTGGCACAGATGCCACGTTACCGACCGAATACATCAGCACCGTCCGCACCTTGTAAACTAAAGACTTGGCTATTTTCATAAAGGTGGCAATTTTCAAGTCGCTGTAGTGCGCACCTAGGGCGATGAGGACTGCATTGCGTTTGATTTCGTGTTTCAGATTGTTCACCTAAATCTTTGAGCAAACTACGCAGTATGAATAATAGCGGTTCGAAGAACAACTAGCCATACGCCTAATGAAGCTGTTGGTGTCTATGGCGATGAGGAATAGCGTTCTGAAATACCTCGCACACCCGCTACATGTAAGAAAAGCGCAGTGCTATCGCAGCGATCGAGCAAGATTATCACGAATTTCGGCAAAAGCAATTTACTCTTTTTTTATACTTTTTATTGCGCAATCGTGGAACTACTCCTCTTAAAGGGGCCCCATCACTCTAAAAAATATATACGGCCTAGATGTTTTAAATCGCATGTTCTATGGTGATACTCCTCCAAGCAGTTTTTTTTTGCTCCATGGAGTATGGAGATTTCATTTACCTACTCTAAACAGGGTGTTTTTAGGAAGTAGGAAGGTCGTATTTAGGGAGTTGTAAGGTTTGAGGCAAATCGTAGGAGAAAAATTTTCAAAATAAACAATGAAGAATTTTAGTCTTCATCATAAAGCGCACTTTTTTAGTCCTGTGGGGGCCTTTTAGAGTATGTCTGTCTTCTGCCGATATTTTTTATTTTAAATATTTATTCAATGTGGGTCTCACGCTAATTCTCATAACTCCAATTTAACTAGTAAAGAACACAATTTTTGGCAGTACTATAGTGGAGGTTATATCCTGTTCAACAAACCAAAATTAGTGAAATATATGAATCCTCGAAGCATAGTATGAAATAACCCAAAAAGTGTGCGTTTTATTGGGTGTGGCTTTGGGCAAAAGGCGGCCATATGAAAACTTGTGGCACAATTTTATTTCCGGAGGTTCCTTGCTCATCCAATATTGTGCGAAAAAATTGTGCCAAGTTTGACTGGAAAATCTTTATTTGGAAAAAAAGCTATGAATGTGTCCGTTTAAGGAATCGTCAAAAAAAGGTTCTGAGAAAAATGGAACAAAAAATTTTGAACAAGTGCAGCGCTTATTAAGACGATCAGGACAGATATAATCCCCCACATTAGTAGCTATTTCCGTTTTCGGTCTTGCTTGTATCTGATCTTGATAGTGTGGCACCTCGCCTTTTTTTTAGATTGCTTTGCAGTATCAGTGCTCTGACGGGATGCCTTTGCGATGGGCTGCTGATCATTCGTTTTTTGTTTGTTTGTTTTTGTTTTCTGCATCTATGCGCGCTAAACGTCTCGATATTGTGGCTACCGGTTAAAAAAAAGTAATCGACAGACAGTCAACCAATCCACCAAGCAATCCGCCACTTCTTTGGCGCGCACGCGAAGGCACCAGACCATAAAGAACACAATCAAAGCACCACGCATGCGGAAGGGGAGCGGTTGTTATATTAATACATACATATACTGCTTTTAGGGCTTTATACATTTTTGAGGTGATACGGGTGAGAAATAACAAACTAAGAACTCCAAACCAGGGCATTTTTGTGCTGCACACAAAACTGGCAGTTTCAGTTTTGTTGACGCCGGGTGCGTAGACATTTTTTCTGTATCTTTCGAAATAAATAGCGTAGGCAGATACATTTCTCAGCAAAAGTATGTCCAATAAATTCCACATCTAATAAAGTAAAACACAAAACAATTGACCTTTTGAAAACATTTCCCGTTTTGGCATGGCCTCACAGCTTAATAAATGCTTGAGAGGATTTAAGAAGGTTGAAAAAGAATATTTTTACTTCTTCATTGGCGATTTTTAAGTGATGTTTATGCAATTTTCAGGGGGTTGAGTAGGAATTTATTTGGCTCCCTTGGAGATTATTTGCGTAGCTTAGGAGAGTTTTAAAGACGACAGTCTTTCTTCGGCATCTTAAAACCTGAAATTTTGGTCTGCTGTCTATCTGTCTGTCTGTCTGTCTGTCTGCGACTGATTCAGCCTCCCGGCCAAAGCAAAGTAGATATTGCGCAATACTCTTAAATACTACAGCCAATGGTAAAGTTGTATCCTGTTTATATGTTCATACTTGTCAACTTTGGTGAAGAAGAACAAGACATACGCAAATATAAGATAGGAAAATGATCGCACAAGCAATATTTTACGTGTCTTTTATAAAAAAAGCATGGATGCTTTGGTTTTTTTATAGCAAATGATATTCTACATCTACTGCAGAATACCGCCGCCTGCACTTTCCCGCGCCACTTCCAGGTGGATATGAAAATCACGCACAGCAGCAACGAAAGTTGATGATGATGATTTCCTCAAGATTTTCACGCACCCACAAGGGGGGATTGGCCAGGGCTAATATAGGTTGTTCCACCACTAGCTAGGTTCCACCTTCTGCTTCAAAGGCACGTGGAGCACGGCCACGCGGTTCTATAAACCTTGATAGTCGGCCGCCTCGATTCACTCGCGTCACCGCCGTACTGCAGCGCTGACATCAAGGAACCCAGCCTGCAGCAGTGGAACGCGGTAAATTCAAATCACCTTGAGCAAACCCTTGGGGTGTTTACTTGGGATGAGCGCGGAACAGGAACAGCATGAGAGGTGAGCGGAAAGAAAAAGGGTGGCATCTCCTTGGCAAATAGCTACAAAGACTATCGTCATTTGCGACATTTGCAACGAAAGGAGCAGGTAGCGGCCAATTTTATGTGGGTTTCAAAGGAGCATTTTAGTCTTCTTAATGGATCTTTTACCGAGGTTTATGGAGCTTATAAAAATGTTTTAAGGCTCTCTGTGGAACTTTTACAAAGACAGACGGCAAAAACAAGCGCTATTTAGAAACAAAGGACGAGGCGTGGACGGGACAAGCGCTCAAATTTCAACAAAACGTTTATTGCAGAACTAGCGCATATAAACACGTCTGACTAGCATGAAGAGAGGAGGAAGGAAAGGGAAACATCAAAACAGTAGTCGAAACACGAAAACACACTGACGTACCGCCTACGACAAAAAAAATCAATTCAAGTTTCGATAAGGGTACAGAGGGCCTGCTGATGCATTGATCCCCATACCTTGCCATCTCTGCCGCTTCCCCAAATTCTCTTTTCAGGCCCGACGGTGAAAATACAAGACGGCTGTTGGGTCGTACAGAATGACTGGTTTCCGAGACACAATTTATTACAATGGGCAGCCAGCTGGCCGTCGGTGGCACGCTCCGACTTGTTCTTGTGCTCTTGTATGTGACGTTAAGCATCTGCGGTCTGGCCGATATAAGTCTCCCACACGACAGAGGAATTTTGTAGGGACAATGCTACGCCGGCATTTCACAAAGGCGTCTCTGTGCTTGATAACGCAGATCGGTTTCTGCGGAGGCGTGAGACAGCTCAACCTGCACCAAGCCAAAAGCTCGTTAGGCGCCGTGAACACGACCTTGACCCGTGAACGTTGCCCAAGTTTCTTGAGTTATGCGAGATTTTATGTATGTATGGGATAACAGCTATCGTTTCTTTAGCTCTTCTTTCTTTGTCCTTCCTCTGGTTTTTGGTCCTCTGCTCATCGCTGAAACAAGACTAAATTTTTCTTTTGCGATGCAAGCCTTCATCCAGAAACAATAACCTGCCGGAAAAACAGCGAAAGCTTCAACGTGTGCACCTGCATATCAAGGCTTTCATCCACCGCATGCTGGCATGACTTCCTGAGAGCGCTAGACTAGAAAGACAGCACAATACTCTTGACCAGCCGAGAGTGTGCCGAGCTGTATGGCAGGGGTGGCTTGTTAGCTCTAGGCTCGTACAACAAAACACACGGGATCATGTTCAAAACGCAGCTGCAAATCTAAAACCCTGATGCTGTCATGCTCCGGCAATTCAAACGTTAAAAGTGAGCGGCATAAAACAGGCATTAAAGCGGCTAAGATACGTGACCACACAACCGGGTCAGCACAACGATAAAGAAGCATTATTGCTGTTCATGGCTGAAGGGTCAAGAAAAAATGAAGTGTCTAAAACAATTAAACAGTCTTCCACGTATCTGAAAATTTTCAACACTTTAGGGTCACCCCGCCGCTGAAAGAGGGCAGGCGGGATGGTTTTGTTCCCCTTATGCAAAGTATTTTTCTTTTAGTGCTCACAGAACATTTTGGAGCCTTTATTAAAAAAAAGCAGTATGGTTTTAACCATTAAACTTTAACGAAAGTTGACATTTGGGGTGGTATATCAAAGTACAGTGAAATCTCGTATAACGAACTTCAGGGGACCGCAGGAAATTGCTCGTTATTCTGAAAGGTCGTTGTAGCGAAAATCGCAATATTTAAGACAAAAAATATTATTCGAATTCCTAAAATGACCTACCTGTACTGCAGTGCATCCCGTGTCATTACA
>JABSTR010001721.1:0-44141 GCA_013339765.2 Haemaphysalis longicornis
CAAGGACTGGCGACTGTCGGCGTCATCTGATAAGGGGGCGGAGAAAACGTTTGCCCCAGACGAACGAATTGCGGGGAACTGGCGTGGAGCTCGGGCCGCTAATTGAGCGTAAGTGAGCGGTGCGGCGTCTCAGCAGAAAGTTCAGCGTCGGAAGCGCTTCAGCGATTTGCTCCTTAATAACAGTTTGAAGAGCAGGAGCTAGAGATGATGACGTCTCCTGAACGTGGGGCACGCAAGAAGTTGGGCGCCACCTTCTCGCGGACAAAAACTTGTATTTTTGCCCAAAGGCGTGGCTTTCCGAAAGGAGAGCGAGGCCCGACATGGTATTCACTGGTCCCAAAGATTGACGGGCCACGACCCGGCGCCTGCGCAAAGCTCTGACTTATAACTTGAGTCCGTGGTCGGATCTTTCGCAATGAGCATCTGAAAAGCACCGTCGTCGATGCCTTTCAAGATGTGCCGGATCTTCTCGTCGTCATCATTGCGGGGTCGACCCGCCTACACAAGTCCACAACGTCTTCGATGTAGCTGGTGAAATTTTTCTCCCAGCTGCTGGGCTCGTCCACGAAGGCGCTGTTCGGCGAAAATTTTACGCACGGCAGGGCGATCAAATGCTTCTAAAAAGCGCGTTTTGAAGTCCGTCCAGGTATGAATGTCGGTCTTGTTGTTGTTGTACCACAGCTCTGCAACCTTCTCGAGGGAAAAACTCCCGTTGTTGAGTTTCATCGGGGTCGTCCCATCTGTTGTAGTTGCTGACGCGCTCGTATGACGAAAGCCAATCGTCAGCGTCATAGTCGCCAGTGCCGGTGAACTTGGCAGGATCCCGTTCCCGGAGCGCGCCAGAGCAGATCACAGGCGAGGGCGTCGGCTGCGGTTGAGTGGTGTTGTCGTTACCAGGCATGGTTGGGTTTGGAAGCCGCCGATTTCAAAGTTCCAGGGTCATGGGAGCCGAGCTCGAACCCCACACCCCGACCAAAATGTAGTGGGGTTTATTTAGACAGCCAAGGAACCGAGGGGCTCAAGCGACGGAGACCGAAGGAGCTCGAGGAGCCGAAGAAGCAGGGGCAGCCAGAACTGAACTCGATCACGCTGCGCATGCTGCGCACTTGATGCGTGGGGATTGTCCGTGGGGATTGCCCTGCTTCAGCTTGAATTTCGGCCTGAGCTTTAATCCCTTGACCCGGACCTCTCTTCTTCGTTACAATATATATATGTGTGTGTGTGGTGTAAGAGTATTACATGTGTTTGTATATATAAGGTATCTCCGTGAGTGTTTTTGGAAGCTCTTATTTGCTTTTGGTGTCCCTGATGTTACCTCGACAAGTCGTTCGCATCAGGTAGATGGAACGCCGTATTGCTTCTCTGGGCCTTCGCCGCTAGGTAATCGGATTAATGCACCTTCGGTGATGCTCAGCACCGACGAAGAAGACAGCCAGTAACACTTGATGGAGGCAGAGGTACGATGAAAGAGGTACAATACAAAAAAAATGTAAGTAGGGCCGTAAGCTTGCTTCGTTGAAAGTCTAATACAGAGGACTGGTTTTATAAAGGAAATGGAAAAAATATCCTTCACCACACCAAAGTGCCGCGCTAACATATGCTTGCCCGAATAACGTGCTATGAGAAGAGGCGATTTAGGCAACAGGGATAATATATTGTGCCGGACTGTCCAAAACTTGAAAGTCTTTTGGTAAGATTTGTGAAGTCATACTAGGTTTAAGTCAATCGACCTACCGTAACAATCCGAGAGCCGCGACCATGAAAACTACGCACAAGTGCTATAAATTGTTTTGTTATTCCAAAATGCACAAATCTATGATACTCCAGCAACCACGAGTTTCAATGTTCACGAGTGAAAAAACAAGCGCTAAAAAGACAGGACATGAAATGGACACAGGACCACGGCGCTGTCCTTTCTTGTCCTGTCTATTTAGCGCTGTTTTTCACTCGTAATCATGAACCAACCAGCCCAAATGCGTACCTTATTGCATTTCAATGTTCCCCGCAAAACAGGACGACTAACAGATGTGGTGTCTATGTAGCACAAAAAAGGTAATATCTCTGACGCGTTGGGTTACCACCACCTGAAACCCTACATGCCCTATAACTTGTAATTTACGCCAGAAAATTCTGCGGATCACGTAATCCTTCGCGCAAAATATTCTCAGTATTCCAAAGCAGAGGATTCAAATGACAAGTTCAGCAGAGCGCGCTGCCATGTAGGCGTCATTCCATGTGTTCAAGCATCACTCTATACTCTCTTTTACCCCTGTCACAATGACGCTTTCAATCGTGATTGAGTTGATCGAGATAGAGCTGAATTGAAATCGGGTGCTCTTACGCAGGTAATTTTGACCTTCGAGCTCACTCAATCTCTCTCGAACTCAGGCATCATTTCCCAAACACGATTATTGACGTTTTCAAGCCCAAAGAAACCGAGCGCCGATGCTCTCTTGCACGCCGAATGAGGGCATACAAGGTGACAATTTCAAAAAACAACCCATACGGCACAAAATGTCTCGACTGGAATAAGCGTCCTATATTTATATGCATGCGTACACATACATTTAAAGGAGCCATGAACACAAAGTACAAGTTGGGTTCGTTAGAAAGACTGCTTAGTCCCGATAACAATGATACCAATATCATCACAATCTTCGAACAAATAACGGAGATAATAAAGAAACGTGTGAAGCAGTCGCGACAGCCTGGCAAATTTCCTGCAAATTTCTATGACGTCACGGAACCCTGTTTGTGTGATTGGCGGCCGCCTAACTGACCTGTCGCGTCGACACACGACTGGACGTCTGTAATGGGGCCTGTAGTTTCATTTGTCCGCATCACTTGAATGCTAACGTGCAGTTAACGCACTGAAAATTATACTTTATTGTTGGCCCGTATGACGTCAATATTGCTCATAACACGTCACTGTGGCGCAAAGTTGGAAAGTTTTTAAATACGTGTTGCTTTTTTTTCGTTAAAAATATCTTTTGTGGCTCCGATGGAGCTGGGTGAAATATTGAATTCTAGTTTTTCTAATAAACAAAGTAGTATCTTTCTCTTCATGGCTCCTTACAAAGTCCACTTCTTCACTCTTCATACCACGGATCAATCGAGCACATAGACAAAAATGCGTTGCCGCGTCCGCTGGTGTATTCTTCGAGTTCAGCAGTTTTTGTTAGTTCATCGTGCACTATTATAGTGTGTGCACGCATAAAAAAAACCATGGAAGCAAGCCGTTGTCGCGACCTAAGCGACCAGAGACCACAGCACAAAGAATTGCACCCGTTCCTACAACCACGCAGCAATGAATGGCGTCAGTACAGCTGCGACTTCGGTTGACACCGGCCACATTTTAGCCGGGTTGCCACAGACCGAAAGAAGAGTACCTTATTACCGGCTCTTAGGAAGGACGTGACGGCCACAAGTTCAACTTGTCAATCGTGATTTAAATCGTATCCTGCAGCAGCTGCGATGCATCGAGCGCGCTGTAAAAGTCAACCCCGCTTTATTTCAATCCGCATTGAAAGAAAGTGCCGTATGATAGAGGTATTAGCATCGTCTTGGCGAACTGGCCCTTAAGGCGGGTTTACAAAAGCACCATGTGACAAGGGTATTTCAGAGACCATGTTTGTGACGGAGGGACATTGATAATCACCTATTACAAATCCGCGTTTCCTAACCAGTGCAGTTTCGTTGCAACATTGCTGTACATCTGGACAAATACTGCCGCACGTTAAATGGGCCGCAAATGCCATATTCACTACGAAGCGCATCGCAGCCTACTCAAGGGCATACGGCAGCTCCCTGCCATACGGCATGACGGCAAACGTTTACTATTAAAGACAATAGTCTTTCTTTGCTGTACTAAACCCAGACGTTTTCGTCTGTCTACCTGTCTGTCTGTCTGTTACTCGACTCAGCCACCTGGCCAAAGTAAAACAGATATTGCGCAATAGTCTTATATACTCATAGCCAATCGTAAACGTCTAAGCCCGGTTTATAAGTTCATACTTGTGAACTTTGTTGAACAAGAACAAGACGTTACGCAAATATAAGAGACGAAATAAGTACACAAGGGATATTTAGTGTTCCTTTATTGAAAAGTTTACGGATGCTTGGTTTTTCGATAGTAAATGATATTCTACATCTACTGCAGATCACTGCCCGCAGTTGCTTGCGCCACCTCCTGGAGTCATAGAAAAAATCACGCAGCAACACCAACGAAAGGTTCCACTAGATTGGTTCGACGTTCTGCTTGGAACACACGTGTAGCACTGCCACGCGGTTATGTAAACCTTGTAGTCGGCCGCCTCGATTCACACGCGTCTATGCCGTACTGCAGCGGTGGCATCGAGGAACCAGGCCTGTAGCATTGAAACGCGGTAAATTCAAATCGCTTTGAGGAAACTTTAGCGTGTTTACCTTGGGATGAGCGCTATGGTACAGGACGGCATGTGAGGTGAGCAGGAAAGCAAATGTGGGCATTTCCTTGGCAAATGTCTACAAAAACTATCGTCTTTTGACGACATTTGCAACGAAAGCACAAAAGCCGATACCTAGCCAATTTTTTTTCAGGGCCACTGTTCACTTGCGATTGTGAAAATGTTACATTCTGAATAGTTGCCCGTGCTCAGACTGCTATTTTGTTCCTAAAATCGTTCGGATATCGTTGCAATGCACGAACACTTAATTGCTACACACGGGCAAGAGAAGGCCTCACATTTTATATTCAATCTCGAATCACCGTAACCATCATCCAGCTGGCACTCTAGGGTACCACTCCTACAAATCCTGGTAGAATGAATCCCCCAAACGGACAAAACAATCCTCAAAAATTTCACTTCATTCTAACTCAGCAGCCCAAACGTTAGCCGAAGCGAATAATCAGGTTTTTTGTGGTCTTCTTAGTTTACTAGTAGGGGAGAGAGCGTTGCTCCCTAAGCCTTGCTGTGAACTCCCACGAGGAATAATTTGTGGAGGTAACCCCCATTTTTATGTTAGCTTTCCAGTCGAAAAAGGCAGTCTTTCACGTATTTCATGGGCGCCCGCCGACGCCAAGTGTGTTGAGGTTGTGCCGACCTTTGTATGCCGCACATAGGTCAAAAGCACCATTGAGGTCATTCCCAGGATGGTGCGTGGCTCATTTCGTTATAGCAGGTGTCCATGACTTCTTGCCTTAAGCTCGAGGAGTGAGGGCGTCTTGGGCTGAGAGGTGAGTACGGATCCCAGCCAACGTTGCTGGAAATAGCCCCGAGTTTTCACGATAGCTTTCAAATGGTTAAGAATAACGTGCTCTAGTCAACTTCCGACGCAAACCGCCTTCAAGACTATTGGCGTTAAATTATGAGAAGATAGTTGTCACCGAGCGGTTATGGTATAAGCGAATATCCGCCGTTTTGTATCCTTTGGCAGTATACTTTCCCGCCACACGCCTATGAGGTATGCTGTATGTTCAATAAGTAATTGTCTTCTCAGTTGATGAGCCTTGTTGGTAACCTGCTCCATGCTAAGATTTGTGTAGTCCCTACCCTCAACAATATCCCATAAATCAGAAATTGCCTGTGTGCGGAGGGCATTACCAAGTGTACGTCCACGGGGTCAATAGCAGTAATTCGAGATCTCTGCTAGAAGAAGCGCATGTGCTAGCGAGTATGCCAAGTTGTGCGGCCTCTGCTGCGCTCCGCGAAAATCGTAGTTGCTAGGTCATTTCGCCACGCAAGGAACACTCAGGCAAACCCAACATCTGCATCGAGATAAATGGCTACGCCGTCGCTTTATTTCAGCATATAAAGAATTCTCGGAATGTTGTTTAAAGATAACAATACCAACTCATTAGTTGTTACAAACTCCAGGCAATGAACAATTAGGCGAGGAATATGATACACCGAACCGCCAGGAAAACTTGTGCTATGAGATAGTGAACCTGCTCGATCGTCCAGGTGTTTGTCGTCTCGATCATTATATACGTGTTATCATATGCTCTGCTCAACACTCATGAGACAAAAAAGGTCAAACGGAATGGTCCGCAGGCATAAAAACAGGCACATCAGACTTCCGCTCTCCACCTTAAACGAAGCCCATTTTCCGGCTCGGCATACATAACACTGCCTAGGAGCAATTGGGACTCATCTCACGAAACAAGCGCGAGGCTGGTGGCAAAAGAAACGGGAGAGGGCGATCCTCTCACGCCTGATACTCTTTGCTCCGCTCAATTAACGGCCTGCACTCACGTGAAAACCGAGCGCATGACGTCCGTAAAAACACTACAGTACGCCGCCTGCCCCGGTATGCGCACCCCATGCACCACGTAGACAGGGGGGAAGCCAGAGAAAAACCCACGTAACGATATAGGCTACCAACCAACAATGGTGTATACGGACACGGCGTCTTATCCGGGTATGTCGGCGAGGATCACACCGTGGTCCTGAAAAACGAGCACCGTTGCGGGCCTCTTCTTGCCGGTGAGGAATACTAGACAAACAGAGTAAGTGGCCATCACCCTCGGCGACTCTACACCATCTGCTCGGCGGGTGTGACCAGTCCCAACTCATTGCCCCCAACCTGCAACATTTTACGGCCGAACTTTTGGAAAGTACATTGGCGAGCCCCGGCATGGACCACCAGCCTAATCTGGCTAAAAGTCATGTCAATGCGGCCCGTGCTCAACGAATCTTTGACTGAGTAGGCCTCCTTGAAGCTTCAGTACAATCAAAATGTTGATTTAAATAAATGTTCATCTCTCGATCTCTCTCTCTCTCTCTCTCCCCTCTCTCTCTCTCAGTTAGTTAACATACAGAAGTCCACGAGATTATAGTAAACATAAAAGATCATGGCCATCGCTCCTTTCAGAGCAGTCTAGCTCAACCTCGGTGAAGCATCGCGCAAGCGCGGTGCGTGTAGACCAAGAAAACCTTTTAGCGCAAGCACCGCACCATCTGAGCAGCTGCTCTTCGTTTTCTCAGTCCTGCGTTGTCTCCTAACCATATCTCACAGTGCGACCAGAGTGTCAGAGTCTTGTACGGTCGGGCATAAATCATCACCAGCAACAGCCTACTTAGGTCAGCTGCATGACGGAGCCTCTCCTATTGACCTTCATCCGCTATGGCCTGCGCTGCAAAAGTTCATTCCTGGCCCAGACTGATTTACTATTTTAACCCTTACCATAGAGTTATTGACCTTCATGTTCTTGTAAATTCGTTTCTCGGTATCCACCTTGTTCCCCAATTTTCTATCGGTTCTGGTTTCGTCAGACTACATTATCTTCCCAAGTCCATTTCTCTTTGCTTACTTGAACTATGGTATCATCTTTATGAGTTTGTGCCCGTTTTCAGGGAGCTTTTTGTCTGTGCGAATTGTTACTGCGCATTATTATTCGTTCCATGCCCCATTTTGCTGACCTAAGGTTCCATTGTAGATGTTTACTAAGGCGCCAAGTTTCGCTTCATATGTGATCCCGGAAGGGTGTATTGGTTGTATATTCTACTTTGGAAAAGATAGAGGTTACCCTTCATTATTTGGGAGAGTTTTCCGAAACGCTCCAGCCCATACCTGCTCCGCGACATATTTCTGTCCTCTGATTGGGGTCAGGCTATGTTAACCGGTCTGAGGCAAATGTACTCTTCTACTTGTTCTAGCGCTACGTTACAAATGCTGAAGCGAGTAATTTTGGAATGTTTACTTATGATACCTTGAATCGATTCGTATCAAATAAGTGCTTTATTACAACGGCCTTCATTCTGCTTGTACTTTCCTTTGCATTTGGTGTTGGGGAGGCTGACTTAGCAAGAGTTTGTAGTCTGCACTTATAAGATGGCTCAATTATGCCCGTTTATTATCCGTAATCCTGTGTTTGCACAGTCAAGTGACTCAAAAACCCTGTCCGAACATGCTGTGTGAATAGGTTTGGCGATATGGTATCTCCTTGTCCCTCGCTTGCTGTGAACAATTATACGGCCTCTAATACTTGGTATAGGTCGTGAAGAAGTCTTATGTAGGCTACCTTTATTTCATGGTCTTTTAATGCTTCTTTTTGGGCCTGAATCGAAAAGTTTTTTTTGTCCAAAATTGCGTTTAAAATGTTTGGTCTTATTTGCGGGTTTTTATATTACTTTTTGACGATATAAATATATATGCTAAGAGAATTCCTTCTTGACCCCCCCTTGCTCTTTGGATTGTTGGGAAGCTAGGCTGTCTTTATGCGGAGAACTACTATTTCAATAAACAATTTGTATGCACTGAGGGTAACCAGATGGTTCTGTAACTGTTAAGGTCGTTGGTACCTCCTTTTTGTGAATTAAAATTATGGAGAGTTTTTCCAGACTATGGGAGCTTTAAATCTGAGTCATACAGAGAATCGGGCCGCGAGAATTTTTAGTATAATACCTCTTCCCCCTTCAGCCCACCTGCTGCTCTTCTCGTTTCATGCCCTTGAGAGCCGTGGACCGTCTTCTACCATTAATTTTTGCCGAACCTGTACGCTGAATATACCAGGCGGGCAAACAACTACACTGTTCAATAGGGGCCATGATAAAATACATCTCGAATAGTTTGGTGCGGGCAAAGTAGGTTTATATTCTGTCTTATTCTTCATCACCTAGATTTCGTAGCAGTGGAAATTTTGGCATGGCAATAGTGTATAATTATCTACCGTGGGTAGAGGGACCTCAGGGCGGCGATATGCCTACGGTGTTGAAGCGGAGACCAGATGAGCAGTCTATCATATGGTTACTGATGAAGACATCCTGTTGTTAGGATAATTAACGCATGAATTGTTTATTTTTCTGGATTTAATTTTTTTCTCGATTCGCTCACCCTTCAGCCGAAAATGGTATGAAATTATTTGGGAATACTTGAGGACTGAGTGAATAGAATAAAATGTTTTGATATGTTTGTACTTACATGCTGACAGAAAGACTTTTAGAATTTCTTCTTAGTTAGCTATAGCTTTAGCTTTAAAATCTCTATAACAAATCTATCGAAGCTCGCAATTCACTTGAGGCTGTAGAACATAGTTTGCCTAATTATTTACAGGCTCGCTGCTTCTCGAATTGTGTTACGGACGCCACAATTACGAGAACACGGTCTCATAAGATATGGGTAATATGCGGATAAAATATTGCTGTATTTAAATAACAACTGACATAGAGAGGGCACGTTTCATGCCTTGCTATCGCGCTGGCACGCAAGATTACAAAAACTTTCATTGCTCTCCGCCTAGCAAACACAGTTCTAGAGATAATGCTAAACAACGCGTGTTGAAGGCGGTCCAGTTAGCACATACCAGAGCGGTGAACACCGCGGAAAAACAGGAGAGAGCGGAGATAACGGAAAAAACAGAACTGACTAAAAGCTAAACTGAAATACTGCTTAACAAGCAGTAAACAGGGAAAACGGAAAACACGTGATTTCAGAGCTCAGGAACAAAAATACATACAAACATCGAAAACAAGGAGTACTAACACACTGATATTCCCTCCTGAGAGAAATATGTAGCCGCCAGCAAAACAGGCATCAGACTGCAGGCACAATACTGACTTGCCACAAGGAATCAGATCGCAACTGCCGCAATTCTGTTTCTTTCTGTGTGATTACCACGCTTCTCCTACCTCACGTACCTCTCGGAGTCCTGCCTCGATTCCGAGGCAGAACGTGGCGATGCTAACAAAGGTGAGGAGCGTAGAAATTCGCAACATGCGCCCAGAAAGTGTCCCTGTTGTGTTTTAAACGTTGCAGGCGTGTTTACGGAGGCGAGCATCCAGTTGAGCTCGGTTTTCTCCGCAGAGGAGCATTCAGAAGGCAATTAGGTGGATGACCTCTGCAGTGGAAGTGGAATGCAAGCAAGTATTGCTTCTTTGAATTCTAATAAAATGAATATCGGTGTGCAATTAAAATTTTACTGAATGCTAAAAACGGGAAAGTTTAGTGTTTTTTTTTTTTGCAAAAACTGGCATTTACATGAAATGAATATCGCTGTGTAGGCACATACAACGAAACGCGTGGGCAATCTTGAGAAGGTACGTTCAAAATTATACGTCCTTCTCTTTCCGTACGAATTTCATCATTTCTGGGTTACATTTTAATTACTCGCCTTTTCAATACCCCATTTCCCATTGCTCATTTCAAACCACTTATACAAACAATTGAATGTATTCTTTTATCTCTGAGGGGAATTCCACAAAAGCACAACTCTGCGTGTAAATTTCATTTTATTCCAAAATGTACAAATAAAGGTTCAAGCTCACCAAGTTAAGTTTAAAGCTTTTAATTAAAATATTTCATTTTTGTTGCAGTTGTTAGAAATGTTCAAACGCATTATTCTTCACTTTGCCTAATTTTTTTTGAGGGCTTTTAAAGAATTTTTTTTTTGCTTTTATAAGTATTAAAAAATATTCCAGGTATAGAATATGAAGAAACATATGGTATGTGCATAACTTTAACAAGTGTCGTGTATCCCGCAAGCACGTTTTGGACGAAACACCTCAATAATAAATTGCCGCCTTGTCCTTGTCTACAGAAAAGACAAGACCACCTACGTTTTTACGGACGCACTGCGGCAGCCCACAACCTTTGTGCTTTTCGCGGATGTTCGGATTTGCCTGATCCGTAGTCCCGATCTCTTTCCTAATCGGACAAGCTTTCAAAGGCCAATAAATGGCGTTCCCCACCACACCTTCTGCTCCGTTATATCCTTATCAAAACCTGCGGGGATTCAAATGGAGGAGAACACATGAATGTTAGCGATTACAAGCCATTCATCTTCTTTGTTGTATATATGAAGCGTCATCGCTATTTTATTTATGAACTCTACATAAAAATCTTCAAGTTTTCCAAACCTTCATGCTTCTTATTGGTGACATCTTGTAGGAAAGTAGGCTCTCCCTTCTCTACGTCAATGTCGACGTAGTGAAATTACATCGCGCTCGAGTGACGCTTCCGAGTAGTATTCTAATCTGAGCCACAAGGACCGCTGCAGAACAATGTGTAACAGCTGTCTAGGTTTGCCTTTTGACGAATAAGTGGAACTAAAATTTATTCACGAGAAGGTGACGGAATATTTGCAAATGAATTGAGTTGCATTTAGGGTGAGTTTGGGTCATGGCAATGCTGCGGGTTGCTTTAAAGCCTCTTTCAATTGTTACGCGAATTCTAACGGAACACAAGTTTTATGCTACTTTTAGCAGAAAATCGGCAATAGGAAATCTGCATATGAGGTATGGGTACAAACTTTGCCTTTGTTGTGTGTTTAAAATGACACTACTGCCGCTATACTATTTTTGGGCACACGAGCTATCCCTAATAAAACCTTACGCCTAATAATCCACTAATTGCGTGACATTGGCAATTCCATTCCAGGAGGCTGTGGCCTTTTGAAGTCAAAGTATTGTCCTAGAATCCTGTGATGTGGTCGTGTTGGTCGGGGTGGTCACTGTGGCTGAACCGAGTATTGCGTTTGCATAGTTTATCTACCGAGAGGATTCGTGCTGTTGATGGGGATCAAGATTGTAAGCTATGAATTCGTGGTCTTCGTTTGGTGCAAGCCCTCACATATCAGCTCAATCTCTTAGCGCATCTAACCCTGCCGATGTGTTTGCCCTTAAAGAAAACAAAATCCCCCGAAACCAAATTGACTGGATACAAAACCTTCAGAAGTACCGCTACCATGACAGGACTACTTTTGTTCCAGCGCATTCCCCAGTATTGACTCACAACCACACCTTCACTGTGATACCCCACACAGGTTTGTAATTGTGCTTCTGACTATTTCAAACGTCGCTCTTAGTCATATAGTGTTTGGGCCCCTATTCACCATCTCAACGATGTCAACACGGTTATCCAAAATGCAATTACAGTAGTAGCGAGGCGCCCCTTCCCGCACACTTGGATATTTCAATACCACCCATATAGAAAAGGGGTATCGTTAAAATTCCAAGAAAGGCATTGCCCACCAAACGTCCCCCACAACCATGCAGTTTGTCTCCAAAATTACGTACCCAAGCAACACGCATCAGACATAGCGCAAGGCGAAAAATATTCCAGACATCACCCTTGCGAAAACTGCCTGTATAGCAGTGTTGGTGCCACAGTAATGGTTAAGGTAATGGTAACGCCATTATCTCCATCAAACCTAAGTCAGCGCAATGACACATTTATATGCGAGAATACGGACTAAGGAGGTTGTAAATTTTGAAGGTCAACCGAAGACAAAAACAGCGCATTAGCACGCCTTCTCCGTGGGGAGGATCGCGGTCACTCCGGAAAAACGTGATACTTTGGAGGGAAAATGCTAATGTCAGGGCACAACCAGACTATGTGTGGATTATAACATGGAAACATAACGGGACAATGTTAAAAAAGTCTGACGCCATCTACACTAAGGGGAAACTTGGGGAGCGGTGACGCAAGAAGTCCATGAGTGTATTCAAAGATACTAAGTCTCTGTCTTGCAGCGCTGGTAGCGCTGATTAAGTGCCCGAGAATCGAGGTGGGAAGGGCATTGTGCACTGGATTAGATGGTGGCCCCCCCTGTAGTGTTGAACCCCGTTTAAGCAATGAAATCAAATCCACGCATGTAGTTACTTGAACTCGTGTCACACGCCGCAGCATGCTTAGTAGTATCCCTTACAGGAGAAAACCTGCCATTCAAAACCAATTTCGAGCGGAGCGTAAGAAACATCCGTTATTATTGCAATAAATCGGAATAATTCCCATATTATAAATGCAGCTAAGCATATTTGTTTTTTAACCGATTTTTGTTTCGTTATACACCTGTTATTTTCCATCATTGGGCAACTTCATTTACTTTGATGACATGAGACGGTGGCAGCCTGTCTCCCAAAGGTGCTTCGATTCTAGCAGTTCTCAAATTGCCGTGTTAGCTACTGTGTCTGCGTAACGGTTACCGTAATGGCCCTTGTAAATGGGGATTATACCAAAACTGACTAAATGTGAAATGTTTTTTATCAAACATACCAAACTTTTCCAACACTGTTCGAGAACGTCCCCCAGGAAGTGGCATCCTCAGATGTGCACAGAAGGCATTTAAAATGGTGCCAAAGCCCGCAATGGTCCCGGCTAGTTACTGCATGTTTAGTGGGATGCACACTGGTATTTACACCGTTATATTCTCTTTAAAACTTGTGACAAGGTTTTTTTGCTATCACAAATATAGCGCATAATTGAATTTTCTGTATTTCACTGCAACCCTCAATGGAGCTGCCACAGTTGAAATGCATTGGGCATGTCTTGGGGAACGTTTGTTACATCAGGTCGGTTTACATCCGCTTGCGGGCATTAATTTGGTCTCTTTTTCAATATTATAGAGCTACCTTTTAAGCCGATTGTCCACTGTGCTACTGTTATAGCCTAGCTTGTCAAAGAATCAGCACAAGAAACGAAAATTTCACAGTCTGAAACATAATCTTAAAAGTTCGATTTCGCAAAACACACCATTTTCACTGAGAAAGAAACATTTTCTCTTGGTCTATTTCAGTACCAAAACCATTTTTCATGGGATCTTTATTTAACATATATGCACATTCCGAACCGTAATAAGCAGGTTATCAGCCCAATGTTTTTATACACGACCCCCCCCCCCAAATCATTAAAATGTGTGTTTGTGCAATGTGTATACATGTTAAACATCAGCGGATATATCCACACCCATTATTCTGATTCAAAAAAAAGTCTGTGGCTTTATCACATATAGAAAATGTTTCAGCCCTTTGACTGTAGAAAGCTTTCTAAAAATGGTCCTGAATCCAAGAAAAAAATCTAAAAAAAGCATCATTTTATTTTGAGATCTATTATGTGTTTCTCTATTGCACACTCTTAGTAGGAATCTAACATGAATAACCTCCTAATTTCAAGTTGATAGCTGCAAAATCCACCGACGTTTAGGGGAGACACAGTTGGACACCTACGTTCACTATCCATCTCCCCTCAACGAATTATCCAGCTAAGACTGGCTGCTACAACTAAAAGAACAATTATACTAAGCCTCGGACAGGGACCCAAAATGATGGCGATTGTTCACGTCCAAGGAGCATTAGATAACGTACACCATTCTGCAATTCCGAAACAATCATGGTTCCACGGATTCTGGGGATCCACATAGGACTACTGAGGTGTTACTGCAGAAGCCCCCGAGGAATAACAAAATAACCGCGCACCAGATGAAAAAAAACTCTGTGCCATCTCCACTAACCTGAATACTGGGGAGGGGCGACGATGGAACCTACAAGTGTATTCAAAGATAATCATCTCCTATCTGGCTAGACTGCGCGCTTTTACTGGGCGCACAGAAACGCCGGAGGGACGAGCAATAGCACGCGTGCTGAGGCGGTGGCGCCTGCTATTGCATACGCTGGATTTAGGACATTTGAAAGCCCCATCTGCCCCAGTTTGAGTTGTGGCAGGGGTAAACGCGAGCGCCCATACAATGCCGGTGCCTTGCCCTGGGGACCAAGAAATAAAATTCATTAAAAGCCGATACATAGACCCGCTGTGCTAAATACTACACGGATCGCCTAAACCATAAACACCACATGTATCAATTCACAGACTCATCACACCACTCACTACATCACACAGTTCACTCTACAGTTCTCCACGTTCACTGGTTCACACACAACTGGAACCACTATTAACCGAAAGATCATTTTAAATCACATCCTTGAAAGTTCACGACAATACGTCACTATCCATACAACCGTCAAAGTGAAGGGGGTAGAATAGACCTTCGATTTGCTTGTTTACCAGTCGGGTAAACGAGTGGACCACTGCTGAAGGAACTGCTCTTCGCCCAGCGCTGGCGAGCTCAGCCCCCAGATGACCGAATAGACGCGAGCGCATTTTTCGAAGCATTAGAAACTGCACTTTTGCGGCCGCGCTCTGAGCGCCGCAAAGCAGCGCCTTATCCAGATGATCTAGGCACCAAAAGCACAGTTAAAACCAGAACAAATGCGTCGCGCGACTTTGTGCGTGCATCGAGTTTTGTCCGAACATCCGCGCTAACGATTTCCAGTAGGTCTTTGCAACCTGGCAATCGAACATCGCTACGCTGCAGGGTATCACGCAGTCTGCACTGTGGGCACCTGTTGGAGGGTACCACACCCCATGCTGCTATGTGGTCTGCCATGGGCAGGACCCCCCAGCCGCGTTGACAGCAGAAATCTCTGAATTCGGCCGGTAAAAATGATGCCGGAACTTTTCTGAAACTGGTCCTGAGTGAGCTCCGTCACTGCGAGGGTTTCGCAAATTTTACTCGGCGGTGTGTTAGGATGTCCATGTCAGGGAGCTGCGCCCTGAAATTTCCGAACGACTTTATGACGTGCTTATTAAAAGGGGGGTGGCTGCTCGGCTGAAGGTCCTACCCGCACGCCATCGAACAATTGGCCGTGTATCTGCTCCTTTTGTTACAAAGTTCATCAAAAGAAGATAGTCTTTGTAGACGTTTGCCAAGGAAATACCCCACTTTGCTTTCCCGCTCACCTCTCTGCTGTTCCTGTACCGTCGCGCCCAATCTCAAGCACACCAAACGGTTTGCTCAAGCCGATTTCAATTTAACGCATTCCACTGCTACAGGCCGGGTTTCTATACGCCAGCGCTGCAGTAGGGCGGTGACGCGCGTGAATCCAGGAGGCCGACTTCAAGGTTATAGAACCGCGTGGCCGTGCTCCACGTGTGTTCCAATTAGAACGTAGAACAACCGATTTAGCCCTGGCCAATCCCCCTTGTGGGTGCGTGCCAAAATCTTTGACGACATCATCATCACCATAATCTTTCTTGGCTGTTACCCTGCAATTTTTCTTATGCCGCGTGGCAAGGACAACAGCCGGCGGCGGTGTTTCTGCAGTTGATGTAGGATATTTTTGCTATCGAAAAACCAAACATCAATGCTATTTTCAATAAAGGAACACTGTAAATATCCATTGTGTACTCATTTCCTGTCTTATATTTGCGTAATGTCGTTGTTCTTGTTCAGCAAAGTTGACAAGTATGAACATATAAACCGGGCTTAGACGTTTAATTTGGCTGTGAGTATATAAGACTATTGCACAATATCTACCTTTACTTCGGCCGGGTGGCTGAATCGAGTCGCAGACGACAGACAGACATACAGATAGACCAAAATTTCAGTGTTTAAGTAGCCCAAGAAAGACTATCGTGTTTAAAATATTTCTAACATAATGCACTTGGTAACAAATGCGCGATCGAATTGGCGATAAGTGGAGAAGAAGAAGAGGGGAAGTTCACTCTCGAAGGTGCCACCGACCAGTTGGATTAAAAAATGAAAAGGCCGCACAAGCAACTCCACCTTCGAACGCATATGGTCGCCTCTACATGAACAGAGAGCAAAATTCTTCAGACTATTACAATTGAAAATGGAAGTGATAGTGAAGACTATGTGTCGTAATTTTTTAATTTCCAAATTTGCAAAATCAACGGGTCAAAAAATCAAGCTCTTTATAAAAGCCTGATTTGCGCAATATTAGCATTTTGTAGTTTTAAAACGGAGTTTCTATATTTTTAAGTTTTCTAAAATCTGTATGTCTACAAAAAGTACAGTAAAAATTACAAGGCTTAATTTATAAAGTTAATTTACAATGTGTTTTTTGCTATTTTGACGTGCCGTAATTGCTCTTTCGGGTGGGGGGCGCTATCAGGGGGCAAGGACACTGCTATGATCCATGCCCTTGTTTCTAAAGCTTCACTCCACGTGCCCCACGTGACATGCCTGTTTGTGCGATTAAGAAAATAATTAAACGGGGACATAGGCGGCGCCCTGAAGCTGAAATAATGTAGAGCTTAAAATCATGCTTTATTAAAAAGGAAAAGCACAATTACCTTAAAATAATTAAACGGAAAAAGTAAAAAGTGCACGCATTGGGGCTCGGGCACAGACTCTAAGAGTCAATACCCACAACGTTGTTTGGAGGCACGTAGCCCGAACGGCCTCCTCCTTTAGCAGGCGCTCAATAGAATACATGGGTGATCAACATCACGTAGACAGATTTCTTTGAAAATACGGGCTCTTAGGTTTGCATAAAGACCACCCCTACAGTGAGGCTATGCGCACAGGGGAGAAATAATTACGGGGAAATGATTGATGCCGCTGGCGTAATGAACTAAGTATGAATCGTATTTTTTTTGTGGCTACATAATCACGCGTATTTGTATTGAAAAGTTAGACGCAAGCGTGTTTCTACGCAGTGTCATTTGGAAGAATTCTTCTAGAGCATTTGCACTCCGAGATGCAGAAAGCGAAGTTTACTTGCCGCTCGAATGATTACGCATGCTAGAGAGCAAAGACAGTTGCACAGCTCTTTCGCTTTGTTCTGTGCTTCGATAGCGGTTCCGAGTACATCAGATTGCAATAACGCCAGCCAAGACTGAGAGGGTGCCAGTTGTCACTGTTGCCTATGCCTCCACCCCGTTGTCTAACTAAACAGCGTGCAAAGCAGTAACGTCACAAAAAGTAGTAAAAACTAAGTGCACTGTGCAGCGAAGTGTTTAGAAACGCGCATCCAGGCTGCGGTGGACGCTTTTCTGTGGAGACACAAAGCGAAAACGCCCGGATATCTGGATTTCGGCGGATGTCAAAATCTCCAGGTGTTCAAATTTAATCCGGATCCCTCCACTACGTCGCGCCTCATAGCCTGTGTGCAGATTTGGAGCGTTGAATGTCACAATAAAAATCTTTGTCTGGACAAATGTAATACACCCTGTGGTTACGGCACAGCGAATTCGTCAGAAAATTCAACCCATGCTTGGCATCCACAGGTAACCGGTTCGTCCAACACATTTGAGAATTTAGGACTCGCACTCAGACTGCGATGTTACCGACCCACTGCATGACCTAATTTTTAATTAACCGTTAGGCCACCCACGATTCGTGAGTAATCTCAGACCACCTAATTTAATTGCTTTTCTTCCTCCGATAACGAGAGAAAATATTATTAAGGGAAAGCAGAACACAAGGCATGGACCATGATAGATTAGAAACGATGTTTCTAGATTATTTACATAGACTGCCACCACCGAGCCGCGAAAGGCTGCACCAACCCACAGATTCTTCTTTTTAGAGGCTAGATGCATACCACTACGCTGCAGTACCGTCATCATCGTCATATTCCTCCTCAATTTTTTTCCTCGTCGCAAGTGGCGGGCTTGTCAAGACCACAGTGAATGAACGGGGGTTGCTGATGATGAGATTAGTATAAATAGTGAATTACTTGCGGCAGCGGATGATAATGAAGGACTTGGTAAAGACTGGTCTCTAACCATTGACGCCCGCAAGGTCAAGACGATACGACGAAGGGGCCGGAAACCACGGTGGGCAAAAGGGCTGGGGACCAGGCATAGTCGGAAGGTCTCGACTGCTCTACATTAGGTATAGTCTCGGTTGCTTCTGGATCGCCGGCGCATGGTCTGGAAACACGGGACGGAGGGCATCTTTGAGCGCAGCTCGCGGTTGCGCTGAAGCTGCCCGACGCGGCCCATGTAGCTTCGGTGATTGCGCCAATGCGTTGACAGTGCGATGCTGGGCCGCGATGTGGGTGAACCCGCACACTGCGCCAAAGATGATATGTTAATCATAAAAGATGGGCGAACGCGGGTGTATTTACATTATTTACATGGCTGCCATCACCGAGCTGGGAGTGGCGACATCCGACCACAGCTTCTTGTTTGTGAGAGGGTTCGCCGTCTTGTTCGCCGTCGTCTTGTTATAGATCTTCGATATTTTCAAAACCAATGCAGCATGTGGTTTTGATAAGCTACCACAGTTTACGTCTGTATGTATGCCTGCTCACAAAACAGGGACAAAGGGAAAAAATCACGTCCATATCCACGGAATTGAATGATGATAAGTGGGCGAAGCTCGAGAGGGGGAGATCATCGGTAACCGTAACTCTCCCGTGAAAGTTCGCCCATTACATCATTAAGAAAGACGTAAGACTGTGTGCGTACATTGTACAAATCAACTTTTATTTTGTTCTTGTTCGTTTGTTGTTGTTGTTGTAGGGTTCGTGAGGCTGCAAGCAAGCGCTCGTATCGGCAGGCAAACCCCGATGCAGTGAGAGCTCGCGAGGCGGCTGCAAAACGCATCAAGCGAGCTCAGCCCGAAGCTGCCGACGCGCGGTTTAAGCGCGACTTTCTAGACGAGATGCTTCGGCCTCTCTTTCGAGCACGGCGGGATCCTGTCGGCGAGCGCGCGCTGCCGCCGCCCTGCGCGCCCTCCGCTCCGCAGCATTGTCAACAACCACCTCCTCCATCCGGTGACTCGTTGCGAAAGAGGAAGCGCGTCAACAGCGATTGCCTTTTATAGTGTCAGTCACGTGCGAGTGACGTCATCATGACGTCACTCACACCAGCGCCACCTGCGAGTGAGTCATCGAACTAGGCGGTCACGTAGCGCCACCTGCGAGTGAGTCATCGAACTAGGCGGTCACGTACCACGAGACACAAGGGATGGACAGACCCACTGCTTTAGTTGCTTCGCCCCTAAAAAAAAGACATCCCGCTTTTGTCCTTCGTATCAGTTGTAAGAGCACCTTAACTTCCGAGACATATACTTAATAACTAACTCGTTTGTTTGTCATGTGGCAGTATAATTTTACTTATTGCAAGGAAACGAAGCAGGACAAAATCGACGTTTACATTTCTCTATGTATTGGTAGATCCCGGTCAAGGTGGGTTGTCAATACGACAGTTTTAGGTAGCGTAAGCCATCCTAAGGATCACAAACAGTGAGTGCGAAGAATCTGATAAGATCATTTTACGAGTCATGTACGTTTTTTATGTTCATTACATCTAGAATTGCACAACATGCAAAAATTGCCAAGACAATTTTGTGAGCGCAAGCCTAGCGTACAGTCAAAACCTATTATAACGAACCCGGATAGAGCGAAGTATCCTGTATATTACGAAAATGCATGCGGAACATATTCCCTATAAATACTTTCACTTCCATATATCGAACTCGGCGCGCTAGAATTGCCGCAAAATGCTGGATCTCGAAGCGGCGATTGAGATTTGATTAGCTGCGATGGAGATGTTGAGCCTTCCACGGAGCGACGTGACTACCGGGACTTCCGTTCCCGTAACTCTTTCGGACGCACCGTACTCACGATTAAGACCCTCCAAGTCAGCGAGTTCGGACCAAAATATAAGCGTCGCTGAACTGTGAGAAGAGCTCGCCAACGTTCCCGACGTTGTGCTGAAAGGAGTGCCTTTCGAGGATTGCCTGAGAGTCGACGACGACGTTGCCTTCACTGTGAGCCCCTCGGACGCCGACACCGTCATCGATGTTATGGCTGCTGCCGTCCGATGCTTAATGAAGCGCTTTCGGCAGTCAATGTGCTCCACCAATGCCTCAATATTGAAGGACACGTACTGCAACTGATGATGCAACTGTTGTCTTACATAGGGAATGTTGTGCTAGTTGACACCGCCAAAACGAAAGTAAAAACAAGAATCACCGCTTTATGGGAAAGTAGGCAGTTACAGCGGAAAGTAGCTTTATTCCTTTAATAAATAAATATTTTCTGTATGGTAATGATTTACTTTATTGCGTTTGTTTCTGTGTGCGGGGACGGCACGAAGGCGGTGGGGGGACGGGAGGTTGGTGACGGGGTTCCGCGTATTGCTAAATCGCAAGACAAACTCGGTATATATGCGGGTTCGGCTTTTTTGAACTACAGTCGATCACGAATATATCAAACTCGAATTGGATCACGGAAATTTCAATATATCGATAATTTTAAAAATATTATCTGACCATCTGGAGCTTGTCTGCAACCTCAGCACATCACTGAGAGCTTTGAGAGACGGCGACAAACGGTAGCTTCCCACCTTTTCTTCAAAGCACGGAAAATATGAAACACTGCGCGACGACCACCGCACATTATTCAGCACGATCAAAGTCCGTGAGCTACGCTTGCTTTATCTTTTCGTCATGAAGTTCACCAAGCTCTCTTCAAGCTTACCAGCGCCATTCAAATGAGAAAGCCTACCACCAGATCACCAAGGTAGGCGGTTGGGAACGTTCAGGGACGCTATTCTCCCAGGGTCTATGTCCGTTGTTCGTTGTCGGTACTGGCGATCTGGCGATTCTCGCCGCGATAGCCTCTCATCTCGCGATCCACCACAGCTTGCACGTCGGCATCAACAGTAACGAAGTTATATGCTGTTGCAACACCCCGGATTTTCCACGGGAATGCTGACAGCTCCCTAATTCACTCTCTAGGAGCTTAACGCCGTTTTTTTTGTATCCGAACGCATCTCGTCTGGAGTCGCAACAAAGTAGCTTTGCTGAACCAGCTGCCACAAACAGAGGACCGCCGTGCTGCGGTGCGTTCGCCTTACGTCAGCTGGCTGCGTAGTTTTGTGCCAAAACATGCTGCGACGAATTTAATTTCGATGCCTCTGTAACCGACGACTACTTTCACTGGCCTCCACCCGTCTAATGATGCCCGCCTTCACCGCTACTTCCAAATTATTATGTTCATTGGCGACACGCACCCTGCGCTCTCCTTGCCATAAGGGTGTCCCGTGCTAGTGTGTCCAGCCTGTGGAGCAGGTGTTAAAGGCATAGAGTTAATTTATAATACTGAAGACGCCCAAAGCGACGCGACGCAGGATAAGTCATCGCCATTGCCCAAAACTCATCACGAGAAGCACAGTTGCAGTGGCACTTGCGGCGCGGCGTTCGATTATGGAATGTGCCGGTGAACGATAGTTCGATACACGCAAACCAAGGTGCTATGCTTTTGCTTGGGATTTCCAGGGGATATGTGGCCGGTTCGATATACGCAATAGTTCGATATATCCGGGTTTGACATATCAATAATGGACTGTATTGTATATATCGAACTAATCATGGCGCATATTTCCGTTCGCTATAACCGGGTTTGACTGTATAGGATTGGAATTACAAAGTGATTTCTGTGAAGTCCTGTGAAGGCAAAATGTATTTTACATATTGGTGAACATAATGATGACTATCACCCACAAGGCTGTATAACTAGGAGTCGGTGACTAGAGCCTTTCCAAGATGCGCAAGATAAAAAAAGAACGAAATGCAGTGGATACTGACGATCTCATGACGCTCTGATGGAATGTGATGATATTCTGATTCTAGGGCCACGGGTTTCGAAATACGCAATCTCCTCTCGAGGTAAGGCAATCTATGCTTGAGTAACATATTTGCTAGCACCGTTGAAATCAAGCATATTTTGGATTATCTTAAAAAAGATTGCGCATTTGTAACTCTATTGCCTCAGATGTGCACAATAGACGCCTGCCCTTGTTTAATAGACTTTTATATTTTGCTTCTTGCTTTATGTATCTAGATAATATAAATATGTGCCCTTTACAGTGGAGTAGTGGTCGAATGTGACCCCTACGTCGGTGAGCGTCCCTTTCTGCGTGTGCTGTTAGAATATCTGTCCTTAACTAGGCTTGTCCGTGGATTTTCAACCCCTAAACCTAGAACAAACCTACTTCTGAGAGAGCTAAAATGATGGTGCTTAGACAAACTCCATACGCCACCGCCCCTACCGTGTGGCCCCGTTTTAACTTAGATAATATGATAAACATTACCGATACGATTCAACCGCAAAGAAATTGGCAATCCTTCAAATTTTGTAAGTGACAATCGTTTCGTGTTAAGATAAGTTGTTTCGTTCGGTGTTTTCCAAGCACTTTTTGCTTTGAGAAATGTTTTGCAAGCACTTTTTCTTTGAGAAATGTAATTCAAAATAATTAATATTTTTTCCACTTCGACTCGATGCTCCTAACCGTCTTCAACTTCGATACGTTTTAAACTTTCTTCTCTAACCTGCCAAAGCTTCTTTTTCCTACCTGCCAACGGTTTCGTGGGTGGCGGGGATGAATAACCTCCCATGCCGCACGCAGTGACTGCTCGCAACGGTGGGCTCGTCGGCGGACGGCTTTGTCGACTGCATTAGCGAAGTTTGTTTTAGGCCTGTTTTGGCGCTGCTTCTCGTCTATTTCGCGCTTCTTCTTCGTGTCACTTCATTACTTTATCGACAGCACCTGCTGGGTAAACCGGACCCGACGGAATTAGGTGAGCGTACGGCAAAGAAACGTTAGAGATTCCTTTGCAGTGCGGGAAAACGAAATGTGGAGGCCACATACAGACATCTGGCCGATTCCAGAACGCGCTACCTTTCGCGCACTGTTGCCGAAATGGAGACTCCGTTTTTTAATTGGTGAATACCAATTCGCTTGTGTTTTAAGAGGTATTAAAATACGAAATCGGCAAGTGGATCTGAAAAATAGCGATTATAAATAGTTCTCTCAGCTTCTCGCAATTCTCAAACTTACTAAACTAACTTCTTTCATCGGCATAAATGTGAATCACTGAGCTCACACGCCGAGTTGTTCCTGTGTCTGCGCTTGTGTCGCACGGTGGTGTAGCCCTAATCTAGCCACATCAGGAGTGCTTGGTTCCGCCATGTAATCCTTTGAAAGACGCTCCTCTCCGTTTTCTTTCGGCCAACGCATGGACGGGGTGCAGCGGTGGCGTCCACCACTCTAGACTCGAAGAGGAGCGGGTGGGGGCAAACATTTTATTGTGCCTCTAAATGCCAATTAGGGGAGCGCACGAGAAGGCTCGTTAGAAAAACGGATACCCGAGTTGCTCCTGGCGTGACGAACGAGCGCCCGGCATTAAGAAGATCGGAAGTGTCGATGAATCAGCGTAGCCATCACTAGCCGCGAGCACGAGTCTGACGCTTAGGCCAACAGTGCACCAGGCATCGAGTCGCCAACCAAGGGACGGAATGCTCGTATAGTGAACGCCCCGGGACCTTAAGACCGCGCTTAAGCAGGGAAAAAACCATTTACAATTCTGTTGTACTCGTCTCCTAGTCGACACAAGGACATTGTTTCCGTGTCACTTCGCTCCGAATCTTTCCGGAGTATATAATTTTAGTTTGCGTTGTGGCTTTATTACTTCTCCGAAGCTTTGCCTGCTCGATTTCTGTACCCGACCCACGCCGTCAAGTTTGAAGAACTTCTGTTTACCATCACAATTTATCTAGTTCCGCGATAATAACACCAAGCTCGCAATTCAAACGAATAAAGCTTGGAGAATAGACCTGGAGTTGTTACTCGCCTTGCGGAAGGAAATTGGAATGTCTGGCTAGAGGTTTCAGCAATGGATTGAGAGGGAGCACTTGTAACAAAGATACTGTCGTGATGCAAAACGAGTTGCGGAGGCGAGAGGCTTCCTTAGAGTCGCATGAGCAAGACTGCTAGGCACATGAACCTGAATGCGTCTTTCAGGCGGCCGAGCGGGAGCTATCGCAAGCTGAAGTGAGCCTGTGAAGCAAGTGTACAAGCCACCTTCAAAACCACCGCTGTGGAACATTCGAGTGATGGTAGACGGGCCTTGGGATTAACGAATACCGGAAAATCCGTTCCCATCTTCAATGCGGCAATGGGTGAGCTCGACGCCTTCAGCTGGGTTTGCCCCAATGATTTGCGGACGTCTACTTACACCCCGGTTGTTCTATAAACGCTCAGTTTGCTAAGTCATTCGTTTTGAAACGATGCGCAAGATTTTGCACAGCACGATCACACTTTGCTACAGCATTTCCGGTACAGCGAAAGGTGTGCTGGAGTAAATGCCGGCGCAGCTACCTCAAGATTAGGAATCTGGGCGACAGTTTCGTGGAGTCAGTGGGGAAAATCATAGCCGATACGCATGATGCAAGATACAGCCCTGATTAAGTAGCACTGCTTAAATGACAACTGAAAAATTCCATGCCAAACATAAACGTGATCAGCTTGTAGTAACGGGTCCATGCAGTAGATTTTCATTCACGTATACATACTCTAAAAAAAACGGGCCTAAAACACTTCCTTGGGGAACACCGCATCGCATTTGAAATGGCGACTGATAGCCATTTATAGCGACACATTGTTCACGTCCGTTGATGTAAGATTGCGTAAGTGAATGCGGCACCAAACGAATGCTGTACTGATTTAATATCTGACGTAATATATTGTGATCTAGAGCAGCAACAGCTTTGATGTAGTCACCAATTATTCCGAGAGTTAGCCTACTAGCTATAATGTTTTTGTTATTATTACTTTTTTTTACTAAGAGGGCGGGTGTGGTCGAACAGCCTTTCTGGAAGCCATGCTGGCTTTAAGAATAAATGTTGTGTTTAGAAAGAAAGCATTCAAGCGGGAAAAAATTCTTCTAAACCTTTTGAAAACATCAGAAAGCGAATATAGGCCTGTAGTTGGCGGCATCATTCTTGTCTCTTTATTTGATATTGTAGGGACGCAGCCCCTACGTGCGCCCGCGGAGGGTGATTACACTGCAGTGAGTGCCGGTCGAACACCGATAGTGGCGTCAGTGCGTCATGGTGCCCGTGCGCGCGTGTGCGATGAACAGTGAGCCGCAACGGACACGTGTAGTGCAACAGAACCCGGAGCATGCGCACAACCAACAGAGTGGCTTAAAAGCGGCGCTCACAGGAGCAGGTGGACAGTGCGCACCGGGGGACAACGCGAGAGCAGCTGCGGCCGCGGGCGGCCGCGAGCCACGACCATGACGCCCGGACAGCGAGAAACAACCAGCGTCCGCGGCGGACGCTCTTCTCCTACGTCCCAAGGGACTGAAGACGTCGGCACAAGTGACTGCCCCCGCGCGGCATTTTTCGGTGCGCCTGGGAGACATTCTCCTCTCCCCGTCGTCGTGAGTGTATTTTGTGTGGTTGTAATCAGCTTTCTTCTTGGTTACCAGTGATACTTGTAACCTTTGTGTTTGTGCTTTAAGGAAGATACAAGCTTCTCTAGTGCGTCAACCGCCGAGGGAGAGATAATGCAAGGAACCGGGCGATTTTCTTTACGCTCGCGCGATTTCCGCGCGCGACTGGCAATTGCTTGCTGTACTCTTTTTTTCCGTGCTTGCTTACATTGCCTCCTAACTTGCTTTGTTTGTTTTTTTCCTGCCTTGGTTTTCCAGGAATAAACCGGTGATTCGTTCTCATGCGGAGCGGTGTTACTTCGTCGGCGGGTTCGGGCTCGCGAAACCTTTACGCTCGAAGGGGGATCCTTCACTGGCGCCCAACGTGGTTTCTTTCTTTTTTTTTTTTCCTGTTATCGTCTTCGAGCCTTGACTCACCCCGCGAGATACACTGCCGCCTGCATGTGCGAAATGCTTGCAGAATGCTTCCGAAGTGTGTATGCTTTGTTCGGTTCGCTAACCTTTTTTTCACTCAGCAGTGACCGGCGGATTAAGCGCCCCAAAAGCCGGCCGTGCTTACTTTGCGAGCATCACTTGGCCAGCGGAGGATGCTTCCAATCGTCCACCAGAAGCCAACGCTCAACCCGGGGATGAAACTCCGCCGTTTTTCTGTCCCGTGACTGCAGCGATCCTAACGTTTGGGGGCTGTACTACATACGAGCATAAATGAACGTTGTTGTTGTATTTTATATTTATTACCAGGTTACTTATTAATTACGGAGTTTTTAATATACAAGTGAACTGAAAAGTTGAAGTTGGATACTGCGAAAATACGAGCGCCACCCGGAGTAGAAAACCGGAACCGCGCCTTTCTACTTCGCACCGCTGAAAAGGGGCGTTTCTTGTCGCGCCCACAGGTATGCTACGATCCACTGTGTTCCGAGGGCCGTTTTTACCACCGTAAAGTTCGTTCCATCGAAACAGACGCATGAATGGATTCGCGCCGTCATCACAGATTGTGCTGTGCTGAGTGGTGTCAAAATTCTTCACGCCAGGCCGCATAAAATTCTTTTGGATCCCGGCGGACGAAAGGTACGATCTGCATGCTACTCGTTTTGCTTTTCTACGCTTGCACGAGATAGCAGGATGCGGTTGCAGCAGTAGCTTTATAATTTAAGTGAGCATAGACGTGCACTATTTATTTATTACATTCTGATTGTCTTCTTTGACTCTTGAATTGCACATGAAATGCGCGGCAGAGCATCTGGTAATTAATCCAATGTCTACATTAGCTACACACGTTTGTTTATACGTGGGTTATTATTTAATGCGTTTCAAATGTGTGTTTTGCGTTTTAGCGTGAATGCACGGTATGCAGCAAATGTATATGAGGCAACATATACAATAACAACAGTGTGAGCCTATCTGCACTCTTTTTATTAGCTTTTGATTGCCTGCGTATAGTTTGTTTTCGTAACATGGATTGTTGTGTTTTTATATTATTAATATTATTGTGAATATTATAATTATTTTCAGTATTTTTATCGTTTTTATTATCAGCCTATTTGGGTCTACAGCTGGAGGAAGGCATCTCCCATACACTTATGGCTCAAATGGTGGGTCCGCAGGTTCATATCGTGTTGTTAGCATTAGGTTAACTAAGTAGTGCCTACATAAATTATTTTTTTGCGTTTCAATTGTGTGTTCTGCATTTTCTCTTCACGTGAATCAGCGGAACATAAGAATGAATTTGTAGCAATAAATATACAAACTAAGCAATTACTGTATATGCTTATAACACAATCATAACCATGATTCCGCCACTCATAATTTATAATTTACGCTTCAGTTCTGTGCTTCGAGTTTCAGCTTTAATTACAAGAACGAAAAAAAAACGCAGTCACAGCTATAAGCCGATAAATACTTAGACAATGCAGGCTTAACCTTTGGAGTCAAAACGGAGACACCGACCAAAAGAAAACTTAAAAAATTCCCTCGCACTTTCCCGAGGGGGAGAGTGTGTAAGTGCGAATGCACGGTTGTTGTTTGCGCGATTACGGTGGATATCGTGATCTTAATGAGTAGTCGAGAGAATCACACACACGCACACAACTACAAAGAAAGATATTTCACTCGTTATTGCTGGTACCGTTGCCCGGTCCGCCATCATCGTTATCGAGATGCAGGACCAGCGACCGCTCTCGACGACGGCGCGAGCTCGACTAATACCCTCCCGCGCCACGCGGCCGCTACACGAGCGCCCTCACGCGTCGGAATGCGGAGCGCCCGCTACGCGAGCGAGAGCTCTCCCGCCCGAAGTGGAGAGGAGGCGCCCAACACCCGCAGTCACTGAGCGGAGAGAGGAGGAGGAGAGTAGCGCCCGCCGTTACGGCGAGGACTACACGAGCGCCCTCACGCGTCGGAATGCGGAGCGCCCGCTACGCGAGCGAGAGCTCTCCCGCCCGAAGTGGAGAGGAGGCGTCCCAACACCGCAGTCACTGAGCGGAGGGAGGAGGAGGAGAGTAGCGCGCGCCCATCTCCCCCCGTTGCTAGGGAAGACGAGGAGCGCGCGCACACGCAGCTGTTGCTATGCGGACGACGGCGGCGGACGATTCAGGCTCGCTTAAGAAGTGCATTCGCACTTAAAACTTTAAAACAACAACAAGACGTTTCGGCTTCGTTACTGAAGCCTTGTTCACAATGAGGCGAATAAAAGTTCATGCACGCTTATGTACTCTTGAGCACGTGACGTAGGCAGCGCGTGTACGACGGGGGAGGGTTCCTTCATTTCGATTAAGTGTATGACGTGTCGTCTGTATTTCCAGAGACTCGAGATAGAGCCGCGATCTGAAGTTCCTTTCTTGGCCGATGATTGTGTAATTATCCCAATCAATCCCATGGCCCGTTCCACAATCATCGGCCAAGAAAGGAACTTCAGATCGCGGCTCTATCTCGAGTCTCTGGAAATACAGACGACACGTCATACACTTAATCGAAATGAAGGAACCCTCCCCCCGTCGTACATGCGCTGCCTACGTCACGTGCTCAAGAGAACATAAGCGTGCATGAACTTTTATTCCCCTCATTGTGAACAAGGCTTCAGTAACGAAGCCGAAACGTCTTGTTGTTGTTTAAAGTTTTTAAGTTTCTTTTGGTCGGTGTCTCTGTTTTACTCCAACATGTTTCCCGACCAGACGGGTTTCCGTCAAACCCTCGACTTCAGGCTTAACCATTGCTAATAATTGTTTAGAGGTTTTTAAATAAGGTTTTATAAGGTTTACTGCAGGGCCCGAGGAATACCTGAGGAATACATAGTGCGCGAAAGTATATATGCATGAATAATTGCCTAGCGATTGTGGTGTGGGATGGCTGCTTTTGTCTGCAGAAATGTATTTTGGATTAGGAGGAAAGGTGGGTCGTGTCCACCGAACATTATGATCCCACAAATAGAAAAAGCGTATCCGCGTCTCCTTAATAATAAAGAGTGATTTAATTTAAAAATTGCCTTTACGATTGGTGTTGTCAAAAGTCGTCTTTGTAGCCAAAATCAATTTAAGAAAGAAAGATTCCCAATATATCAGATAACGCTTATTTCGGATACAGATGCCAGATTTCACTCAAAACTATGCGTCTGAAAGCAGACTTAAAGTTAGTATTCATCATCATCTTAAAGCTAGTATTCATTTAAAGCTATTAAAGCTAGTATTCATTCTAACCCAAATATACAAATGTGCTTGTTGATGTTCCAGATCTCGCGTTTGGCTCCAGTGTGCGAGAAGGCAGGACCTGGCTCATTTACCACCTCGACAGATCTACAGCAGCTACCGGCTGTGTCCTGCCCATTTCACCAGCAGAGACTACGCGGACCTTGGACAGACAAGGCACAGGACACATATGCACTGGCTGGATACCTATTATTAGCATGCGGCCATGTGCCATACACTTTTGTTGCCGTTAAAAGCGCAAAATAACCAAGTTGTGTTTTTACTGTATGAATGGTAAATTTAGGCAATAAAAATTAAAATAACTCTACTCTTTATTCTTGTCTAGATTGTGTGTACCAATAAACCAAAACAATGTCGTACTTAGAAAAAGTGGTGCAAAAAGAAGTGGACGCGCAAAACTTCATCAATCAGAGCATGCGCAACAGGAACAAGGTCGTGCGCTGGCCATCTGAATATCTTCCACTTGCTCAATTTACCTTGCATGTGCGTCCCAATTGAATTTGGCGCTACATTGCCCCCGTGCCGCTCGGCTTTTCAGTCCTAATTAGGATGGCGTCTCCCAGTGCATGTCTGCCACGCGCCGCCATGTTTTTAGTACCGCCCCCAAACACCAGGGCTTTGTCTGGCGCTGCGAGAGAATTTTGCATACCATGCAAGGTATAGGAATTTTCACTCCCCTGGCTGAACGTAGAAGCTGTCGTGAAAAAAGAGCGGCCCAAAAGCTGCGCACCGAATCCTGTGAGTGACTCGCCACAGAATTTGCGCTTATCGACAAAGTGTAACCGCTGATTGTCCGTGCGCGCCCACTTCGAAGCATTTTTTTTTCTGCGCCGGTTAAAAAGGCTGTATTTCGGCCGGGTTGACAGTATTTTACAGCTACAACTATGTCGGCGGACGAGAATGCTGTTCCCCGGTTAAGCGAAAGTGCCTCCGCACTTCTCCCGGATAGTACTGCACAGATTGACCCGCTATCAGACAACGCAAAGACAATTCTTGACTTGATGGCCCAACTGATAGCATCGAAGGCCGAGTTTGAAAAGCAACTGTTGTCGCTTCAGGCTAGCAAGCTTAACACTGAGGCATTTGCAGTGATCGGGCGCCACAAAATAATCAATGCAACTGTCACTGCAATGCGTCGTTGCGGTTAAACTTAGCCGTGCCAACGTACACAGGCTACACAGACAAGAAGTCTGTTTTCGACTTTCTTTATGAATTGTCGGACTACCAACAAGCCATGGCAATTTCAGATAGCGTGCTGATAAGCAGGATCTTGCCAGTTGCTTTGCGGTCGGCAGCCGGTGTTTGGAGACGTCACCAGAAGCCATTTGAGCATATGATGGACTTCAAGGAGCGCTTTAAGCTGGAGTTTCTGCCTCCCGGGTATGAGTACCGCATCAAAGACGAACTTCGCGCACGGACACAGGGAGACGGTGAAAGCCTTCGCGAATATGTGCGTTGTATGCAGGACCTGTACGAGCGAGCGGAACCGGCGGCACCGGAGGCGGAAAAGGTTTTCCGCATCGTCCGACAGTGCCACCCGAGGTTCCAGCCGTACTTGCGATCCCGGCGGTTCTCCGACTTCGATGACCTGGCAAAGGAGGCCACAGCCATACAAGCTTCGCTGATGGCCACGGAATCCTACCAACCACCACCGCCTAAAGAGGCGTGCTTAGAGCCTTCCTGTGCGTGCATACTGCAGGCCCCCTCCGGGCGTGACCAGCCGAGATCACACTGGAAGAGAGCAACGCAGCGAGCCAGGAAGGCAGCACTGTGCGCAGGCGTGGGGTCCGACAACCGGCAACCACGAGGGAATGGCCAGAGGCAAGCAGCAGCGAGCAGCCATGGCGGGGAGGGCTGCAGCGCTGACTCACCCCAGCGGTGCGGCGCCACCGTGGGAGGCTGTTGCAGCGCTCACTCACCCCAGCGGTGCGGCGCCACCGTAGGAGGCTGTTGCAGCGCTCACTCACCCCAGCGGTGCGGCGCCACCGTGGGAAGCTGTTGCAGCGCTGACTCACCCCAGCGGTGCGGCGCCACCGTGGGAAGCTGTTGCAGCGCTGACTCACCCCAGCGGTGCGGCGCCACCGTGGGAGATGGCTGCAGCGCTGACTCACCCCAGCGGTGCGGCGCCACCGTGGGAGATGGTTTTCAAGCGCCGACTCACCCCAGCGGTGAGGCGCCGTCGTGGGAGCGCCCGTTCGGGCGGAATGACCAGAGGCAAGTACCTCACAGTAGGGAGACATTTCCTAACCATCGGAAATCCATCTGTGCAGACATCAGCAAGGAAGTCGTGCCCAAATCACCCGAGTCGAGCAACAAGGAAAGGCGGCAAGCGGCTTTCCACCAGACCGTGTACTCAAGCTCTGCGAGCTCGGAGGCGCCACCCCGCCCGGACACAGTGCAGCCGACCGGCGCAAGCGACAATGCACTGGTATTCTGGTCATCCTACCACCCAGCGGCACGCTGTGCACACCCCCTCGCGCAACCAATCGAGGTACGCCACTCGAAACTGCGGCGAGACTCGCCGCATCGCGGCAGGCAGCAGTGCACAAACCCGCAGACGCAGCAGTGCAAAGACCCACTGCCGCCAAAGCGGCCAAAACGGCCCCCGAAAGCTCGCCGCGGACGGCGGGTGCAGGAGCAGAGCCAAAATTCCACACCAACTGCCTTCGAGCATGCCGCACCCTACATGGACGACATGGAAGGCGGGAACTTGGTGCAAAAGGCACACGAAGGGCCTCCAGCGAGCAACAATCAGCGCATGGTGAGCTGTTGGCCCATTGGCTGCCCAAGAACAGGCGGCAAGCGTGGACAATGCACCTTTTATTACAGTCTAAGGTTGCCGGCCTGAGCATACCTGCCCTACTGGACACTGGAGCAACGGTTTCTGTGTTCGGAGACCTTGTCGTAGAATGGCGCTCTCCGAGGAAGATCAAATTCCGGCACGTAAGCACCAGTATCAGAACAGCTTCAGACCAGGTTGTGCCGATTACAGCGGCAGCGAGACTGACTGTAATCGTGAATGGCCGCAAACACAGGCAGCTTTTTTGTACCTTCCCGGTGTTTCCTGTCCAGCCATTCTGGGCCGCGATTTTATGGCCAGGACAGGGCTAGTGCTTGACGTGAAGGCTGGAAACTACCACTACGGCCCAGGAACGCCGCTGAACAGCTTTGCAGCAAGACCACCAGAATCTCTGTCAGGGTTGCTGACAGCGGAGACCACCGCCGGATAGGTCGAAAATGGTTTGCGAACGGCTGATGTCGTTCGCAGGACCACCGGAGGAACAATCACGGCTCGCAGCAGTACTACAACCCTTCGCAGCGATGTTCACGGAAGCCCCAGGTACGGTGAACATCTTAAAACACCACATCGAGACGGGAGATGCACGCCCACTACGGTTAAAAATCAGGCCCTTGAGCGTCCACAAGCAACCACAGCTGGACAGAGCCCTCCAGGAGATGGTAAATACAGGAGCGGTGACGCCATCAAAAAGCCCTTGGGCATTTCCGATTGTGCTGGCGGATAAGAAAGATGGTAGTGTCCACATGTGCGTAGACTACAGACGCCTAAACGCGATAACTACGAGAGATTCGTATCCCTTTCCATTCATCGATGCGGTTATGTATGCGCTAGGTTCAGCAAAGGTTTTTACCACACTTGACTGTAGTAGAGGTTTCCTACAGATCCCTGTAGCGGAAAAGGATATCGACAAAACAGCGTTCACTTGTACCAGAGGGTTGTTTAAATTCGTGAGGCTGCCTTTCGGTTTGTCGAATTCCCCAGCAACTTTCCAGCGTGTGATGGACATCGTGCTGGGGGACGCGAAGTTCAACTACGCGATGGCGTACATGGATGATGTGGTTGTATTTTCAGACAACCTTGAGGATCACGTTGTTCATTTGCAGACTGTGTTGGAGCGCATGCAGAACGCAGGCCTCACAGTAAACCCCCTCAAGGTACAACTGGCGTCCAGCAGGATCGAGCTCCTGGGCTTCGTTGTGGACCAAGGCCAAACGAGGAGCTCACAAGTGGTCCGGCCAAGTGGTCACATAACAACACAAGTGGTCCGGCCAAACGAAGAGAAGCTCAAGGCGATCTTGCACTTCCCGAAACCAGAGAACGTCAAAAGTCGGCAGCGCTTCCTGGGTATGGTCGGCTTCTACAGGCACTTCATTCCGAACTGTGCGGACTTGGCACGGCCCCTCCATCAGCTGCTAAGGAAGGGCGCCAAGTGGTCTTGGATGGCTTTGGAGGAGCAGGCGTTTCAGGCACTATACACAGCCATCGCTGACACCACAAGCCTGCGGTTGCCAGATCTCAACCGCCCCTTTGTTGTCCAAACCGATGCAAGTGAGTACGGCATAGGGGCTGTTTTGCTACAGGAGCATAGCGGTGAACTGTACCCTCTGGCATTTGCCAGCCGCACTCTATCAGCGGCCGAACAGAACTATTCAGTGACAGAAAAAGAGTGTCTTGCCATAGTGTTCGCCCTCAAAAAGTTTAACATTGTGGGAATCGTGGAGAACCGCGACCTGCGATCCCGAGCCAGCGCGCGCTTCGGGAGAGACGCTTGTGCGCTGAAACCGGTCGGGCGCTTTGCAGGTTCGTCGGCGTCCCCCGAGAGATGGCACCACCGATGTGTGCGGGGACAGGCGCGCGGGCGCGGGCGGCGCGAACGTGCGCGCAGGGGAGTCGGGGGAGAGTCTCGGCGGAGACCCGGTCGGGGCGAGATCGGCGGAACGCGGCGGTGGTGGATACATGCATCTCAGGTGGGAGCTTTGTTTGTCGCGCGCCGTGAGTGCCTACCTCCCTTCGCGGTCACGACCCGGACGGCGTGATTCGTGAACGCCGTCGAGCCTTGTGCTCGCATGCTTTGGGATTCCCCAAATAAACGGCTGTGCTTCGGCACTACTGTCTACTGTGTTCTCGTATCGGCGAACCTCGCTGGGCTGCCGTAGCCATGGGAGCCCGCGTGGTTGACACGCCGGGAGCTAGCGTGGTGACCTTACGCCAGGACTGGCTGAGGTCCCCGAGGAACCCTTCACGTATATCCCACATGGCGCCCGAACGTGGGGCTCGTATTCAGATGAATTCGAGGTTGCTAGCTCCCCGAGAAATGCGTTGCTGCAGTCGTAGCCCGCTACCCTTTGTCCGGAAGACTTCGGACGAAACGCCTCGCGCCAGTCGGTTGCAGGCAGACAGTTATGATGCCCGATACAGCCGTGACGGCAAATGTGTAAACCTTCCTACACGCACCAGGCGGTGAGTCAGTAGGATACCTCCGAGCACCGCAGTCGCGGCCCGCTTGCGAGACGGGAGGTGCGTAGGCCTTGTTCCAACATGGCGGCGGGTCGCCTTCCTCGTAGCGCCGTCCCCGCGCAGTCGCGCCGGCGGCGCCGGTTGAAGTTTCCCGCAGGCGCGGCGGACACTACCGAGCGAGGGTGCGGTGTTTGGGAGTTCGCAAGCCGCACGATGAGCCCGCCGCCGCTACTGCGCTTCGAGTCCGAGGCGGAGTGTTTGCCGATTTGACGCCTGACAAAGAACGAGGGGGATCGCTGAAGAATCAGTCTCCTCTTGCTGCGGGGGGAAGCGGGAGCAATGGGACCGTTGTCTCCGCGCTTCCGGAGTGCGTGCGTCTCGATGCCGTGAAGTCTCCGCTCGAGATTGCGTTTAGGCAGTAAGAGCTTCGCGCGGCTCGGCAGCGGGCTCGTTGGTCGCGAGAGATCGCCAGTCTTAGTAAGAGACGGACTCTCAGGCGACCTATACCGGTGATGTGCGCCCGTAAGCCGCTGGTATTGCGGTTGGCGCTGGCTCTACGGCAGCTTGTATTGCTGCGAGTGAGTTGCAGGAGCCCCGCCTGCTTGATGCTGACGCTGCTTTGCCGACCAACGCACCAAGCCGAAATTACTCGGACGGGTGTTTCGATGCTGACCCCCCGTAATAGTCAGGCGAGCTGCCTCCAGGCGGGGGTGGCTGCTGGAGCACAGTTGCCGGACTCGTGATTCCGCGAGCAAGCGAACGTGCAAGGGGGAGTCCCCTCGGGCATCTTTGTTACCCTATTTGGCGAGATCGTCGATAAGGTTTCCGGCCAGTCACAGGAGATTGCGGAGTCCCGCTGCTCCCCACTTCAAGTTTGGGAATCGTTTGAACCAGACGGTGAGAGCGAGACCTGCAAACGGATACCACCGGGAGCCACGCCAGTCACCACTGCCACGGACAGCGAGGATGGCCTGCTGAACCACCGGCGGGGCCGAGCGCGGCCCGCGGAGCTACCGCCAATTGCTGCTCCGGCCTGCCGGGCGGCAGCCAACCGTTCGGGAGGACCTGCGGACACGGAACCCAGGAGGTGGCGGGATCTGGCGCCTACGCGAGCGGCGCGAGCCTTCGGGCAGCCGCAGTGGGCGCGGCCGTTCCTGTTGCCGCCTCGAGCTGGGAGTGGGGGTCGCATCATGGCGCGACCCCGGCGTTCGTCGGCTGCGGCTGCAGGCTACCCCCGGGCCTGCCAACCTGCTGTGCTGCCCAACCGCGAGAGACTCGGAACCATTGCAATGTGTTTGCGGGTTTGTGAGGCGAGCATCGCGACGGCGGCATGGTGTGGCGAACCTTGGTGTGGACTGGCATGGGAGTGGCGTTCGGTGGCTGTTTTGCTGACTTGAGACGTCGTGACGAGTGTGGTGCAACGTGGCGTCACTCGAGCTCAAGTGGCGTCCAGTTTTAGGGGGGAGGAGTGTGGGAATCGTGGAGAACCGCGACCTGCGATCCCGAGCCAGCGCGCGCTTCGGGAGAGACGCTTGTGCGCTGAAACCGGTCCGGCGCTCCGCTGGTTCGTCGGCGTCCCCCGAGAGATGGCACCACCAATGTGTGCGGGGATAGGCGCGCGGGCGCGGGCGGCGCGAACGTGCGCGCACGGGAGTCGGGAGACCCGGTCGGGGCGAGATCGGCGGAACGCGGCGGTGGTGGATACATGCATCTCAGGTGGGAGCTTTGTTTGTCGCGCGCCGTGAGTGCCTGCCTCCCGTTCGCGGTCACGACCCGGACGGCGTGATTCGTGAACGCCGTCGAGCCTTGTGCTCGCATGCTTTGGGATTCCCCAAATAAACGGCTGTGCTTCGGCACTACTGTCTACTGTGTTCTCGTATCGGCGAACCTCGCTGGGGTGCCGTAGCCATGGGAGCCCGCGTGGTTGACACGCCGGGAGCTAGCGTGGTGACCTTACGCCAGGACTGGCTGAGGTCCCCGAGGAACCCCTCACGTATCCCACAACATGTACTTGGATGGCGCAGATTTCACGATACAGACTGACCACCAAGCACTGTCATGGTTGTCACGGCTTCAGAACCCTGCAGGTCGCCTCGCACGCTGGGCGCTAAACCTGCAGAAGTATCATTACAAAGTGGAATACAAGAAGGGCACCAGCAACAAAGCCGCGGACGCCTTGTCTCGCGCACCCCTACCAGCACAACAGCAACCAGAACCCCAGGTCTTCGCGCTTACAACGCCTGCAGAAGCCTGGGGAACCCTGGTAAGTCGCCAGAAGATGCTTGAAGCGCAGCAGGCCGACGAGCAGTGCAAGCGCATTCGGGAGTCGATTACGGCCGCAGAGAACGACGATACTACGGCGGCGAGGGCCCCGGACTACGACTGCTACGTGAAAAGCCAGGACGGCTTGCTACTACGGTACATTCCAAGCGCAGACAGCGACAGTGGTGAGTATCCCTTCCGGGTATTCGTACCAAAGCGCCTAAGAAGGTCTTTTCTGGAATATTACCACGACACTACCCTTGCTTGTCATAGTGACGGTCTGAAAACGTACCAAAAGCTATGCCGCGTTGTCACATGGCCTCGCCTGAGAAAGGAGGTAATGAAGTACGCCCAGACATGCCCAGTTTGCCAGTCTGTCAAGCCAAGAGGAGGTAAACCACCTGGCCTCATGAAGTCAGTCGAGAGCCGCTTCCCTTGGCAAATCGCGGCGTGTGACGTGATGGGTCCATACCCAAGATCAGTGAAGGGCAATCGCTACCTTCTGGTCGTCACAGATCATTTCTCCAAGTGGGTCGAGCTGTACGCATTACGTAGACTTGATTCTAAGTTGATCTGGGAGAAGTTGTTGGATACTTTCACCCGCTTTGGTTTTCCAGAACAGCTCATAACACACAATGCGACGTACTTCACCAGCAAGAACTTCGTGGATACGCTATCCGCTCAACGTTGCAGCAACAAGTCTCGGCGGGAAGACCTCCACCGACACTCATCTCAAACAAACGGAGAAGGCATCCTCAACGGCAGCCCCCAGCGCTTCTCGGACAACTAGCGAGTTGTCCGGTCTTGGGGGAGGGGACTGTAGGGACGCAGCCCCTACGTGCGCCCGCGGAGGTGATTACACTGCTGTGAGTGCCGGTCGAACACCGATAGTGGCGTCAGTGCGTCATGTGCCCGTGCGCGCGTGTGCGATGAAAAGTGAGCCGCAACGAACACGTGTAGTGCAACAGAACCCGGAGCATGCGCACAACCAACAGAGTGGCTTAAAAGCGTCGCTCACAGGAGCAGTTGGGACAGTGCGCACCGGGGGACACGCGAGAGCAGCTGCGGCCGCGGATGCCGCGAGCCACGACCATGACGCCCGGACAGCGAGGAGCAACCAGCGTCCGCGGCGGACGCTCTTCACCCGACGTCGGCACAAGTGACTGAAGACGTCGTCGTGAGTGTACAGCACCATGCTGTAACTTTCTGGACAAGCAGTGCTTCAACCGCCGCAAGGTTTTCTTTACGCGCTTTCCGTGCTTGCCTTACTGTACTCTTTTTACATTGCCTCCTAACTTGCTTTGTTTGTTTTTCCTGCCTTGGTTTTCCCGGAATAAACCGGTGATTCGTTCTCATGCGGAGCGGTGTTACTTCGTCGCACGGGTTCGGGCTCACGAACCCTTTACGCTCGAAGGGCGATCCTTCAGTGAAGGGCAATCGCTACCTTCTGGTCGTCACAGATCATTTCTCCAAGTGGGTCGAGCTGTACGCATTATGTAGGCTTGATTCTAAGTTGATCTGGGAGAAGTTGTTGGATACTTTCACCCGCTTTGGTTTTCCAGAACAGCTCATAACAGACAATGCGACGTACTTCACCAGCAAGAACTTCGTGGACACTTGTTCGGTTCTGGGTGTAGTACATAAGAAGAATACTCCGTACCATCCACATCCAGGGGAGAAAACGCCGTACCATCCAGGGGAGAAGACAACACTTTCGCTCGTTTTATACCTGGGATGCAGCCGACTGGCAGGTCAGGGTTATAAATATGAACTCGGTAATAGCAGATGACCTCGAGGACATGTTTGACTGGCGTATTTGTATGCTGTCAACATCGACATTTTGTGTTTCTGAGGGGCTCAAAAGTGCGTTGCACTTCAGAAAAGTATTTCGGCTGCAAGAACGCGGCATCAGGAAGCTCGCACTGAACACGGTAGGATGAAACACTGGGGGTTACGGTATTAGGAATGGAGCTGATGTAATGAGCATTGAAGTGTTCTGATAGAGAAGTATTATTCAGTGCATGGCCGTTATCAGTCATTTTCAAATTTATCATTTGGCACTGTGCGAACATTCAGGTCACCATTGATAATTTTTGCACGCACGGTGAGGATGCGAACTTTGAGCGTTATGAAAAGCTTTTGGTACTAATGGTTTTCGCCTTGCGGAGCTTAAATGGCCAACAGGCTCAGAATTTTCCTTAACGAACGAGGGTAGGAATATTCCAAGTATTCAAGAAACAACCATATTGTTTTTTTTTCTTCAATCTTTTTTATCAGTTCAACACTGCTCCAAGGTTCTCTTACACGCCTTGGGGTCTTGAGAGTCTTCATTCGAATGCAATATTGTAGTGCTCAGTGAATATGGTCATTAAAAAATTGTCAGCACCGTCGGCATTGGTGCTGTTCATAACTGGGTTCCAGTTGATAAGAGTGTATCATTTCTGAACTTTTCTACGCAGCAATAAGCAGTGATGCTTTGAAAGATATCCTTAGTATCTAAGGGTTTAGATTGTGATCCGCATTTCGAGCAGGCCAGGAACACTGGGGAAAGATCGCTTATATCAACGTTATCCGTGCAGGATGCCGTAACAGGCGTGTCATAATTAGTAATAAGCAGGTCAAGAATAGAGGAACTTGTTGTGTTCACACGATTCGGTGTTTGTATAAAGTTTTTAAACCCGCAAGCAGCAATGTGGTGAATCATGTCGTTTGAACATGAGCTGTCGCCAAGAAGACTGATGTTGAAATCTCCCCCAAGGAGCATCGGAGCGTCTTGTAGCACGCATACTCGACAGACCATCTACAAAGCGTTTAATTATTCAATGTTGCCTGAAGGAGGACGATACAACACAGAATACATGACGCCGTGTTGTTCGACACAAAGAGCTTCATTTTCTTCCGTTACTGAAGAGGACTGGGGCACTTCATTGAAAAGCCTGTGTCGCCACAAATATACATGGCGATGCCACCACCACGTGAATTGATGCGGTTGGAAAGGAAACAGTCGTAACCTGGTAATGTAGGTGCTGTATTGAAGGAATTCAACCAGGTCCCTGTGAGCATAATGACGTTAAATCTAAATCAAAACTTCTCAAGGAGGAAGAAAAACAATATTTGGCTTTGCTAATGAACGGTTGTTGAGATCATTAAAAGAGCTGCTCTTTTTCGCACGAGCACACAGCTTAATACATCGTAGCTGAGGAGCATCCTTATAAAAGACGTCATGAGAAGCCGACATCATGCCGACGAGAGCAGCTATGCATGTCAGTGATACATATTAGGGCCTACAAAATTTTCGACAGGTCATCTGCCGAGTCGATGTGAATGCAATCAACCCCATGAGATTTCCGTGTCAAAATTTTGCCATTTCGTGTGTCTATACGTACCACCAGTTAGTTTCTCGCTTCTTTGCAATGGCCAGGTATAGTGGACCTTTCTGGCTTTGGTGTAGGTGTTCATTTACGAAGCAGGAGCACTGTTTTTGCATGGAAGAGCCATTCGCATTCACGCTTGGTTCAGCACATAACCCAAAGGAGATGTTCTCGGGGTGATCGCTGACCACTCAGAATTATCGCCGTCGCCGTAGCGGCCGTAACAGCAACAAGAAGCAGGATAGCTGCCGTTTTGATGCATGCACCGAATGTCCCGCCATAATCCAACGGCATCTCCAACTGTTACATTCGTGGATCGTTTGCTTCTCTCGGGGGACTAATGGGCCAACAAAAATGACGCCCACTAAGCTTCCTGTAATATCTGCAGAAATTCGAACCACTAACGATTGCATGTTCTATTGTTTTAACTATTGCAATAATTATTCGAGAGTGAGATAGACATCGCGCTTGCTGATGAGGGCAAAGTTGGTAATGAAAATCCAGGAATGTTTAGTCTGTCATTGGGTTTCGGCAGCATGTGCAAGAACGTCCCGAGAGGTAAAGCAGGAGGCGGGCGTGTAGGAAAAGCCAATATAATATTTACATTATTTACAGAGAACCGGGGGCTAAGCAGCCATTTTGGCGTCTCGCTTGGTCGTCTTCCTCTTCGTCTATGCGTCTCCTGAGCTCAGTGCCAGGCCAGCTTCGTCTTCGTCTTCATCGAAAGTTTTAACACGAACCTTTATTTTCCCCATCATGTCTCTGTTCAAGTAGGCCATGAAGACAAAGCACCATTTTGTGTATTTACGAAACATTCTAAGCTTCAGGACCTCACTGAGCTCTAGCACAAAATTTAAAGCCGCTTGATGACCTCAAAAACACAAGAACCCCTAAATGACTCAACTTCTTTCCTACAGTTACGTCTTACTGGCAGAAGTGACGCTATGTGGGTCAGCAATAAATGCCTAATTTTGTAATTTCTAATGGCACGTTACCACTCTAGTGATGCGAAGAAATTGAACTAGCAGCTCCACTGCAATCGCCCACTACTTGTCCTAGCAAAGGCTTAGTTTCATGGCGCCAATCGCAGAGACAAGATTCTGTGACGTCATACACATGTCAGAAAGTGGCTAGGGAGTCGCAAATGATTCACAAGTCTTTTTATTTCTTTCGTTACTTTTGCGAAGTTGGAAAAAATTGGTATATAGTTACAAGGACAAAGCTGTCCTTCTAATGAACGTAGCTTGTATTTTCATTTCTTGGCATTTTAGACACTATATAAAATAGAGAGTATGGTGAAAGACTTGAGAATCAGTACCTGGAAACTAATCGGCATTTCGTGTTGTTATTCCCTTATAAAAATTAACGTCGCAATTCCTTGTCTTCGATGCAGAATTTGCGGAGTGCAAGTAATTCTTTAAAACTCGTGAATCGCGGGTCGTCCAAACGTTTAGCCAGAAATTGAAATGTTGAGACTCTTCTGTGTACATTCACGCTACACAAATTCTATAATATTTCATGTACTTTTAGCGAACTCAATGAGATTGTACGGGTGCACTCTATATAAGTGCTTTTGGTTTTTTACAGCCTTTTCTGTAAAAATGGGCAGTATTTTGGGCCGACGGCAGATGCTACAGCACCTTCGAAAGATAGAAACAAAAAAAGCTTCAATGACTCGCTTTTTAAAACATTCCCATTCCATATTAATTATGACGACACGACAAAATGTACCTTCTATAAAGGTTATTACCAATTCTACAGAAGCTTGACCAAGCTGCAGGAAGTAAGTTTTACTTGTGTCTTCTCGACTGAAAAACTAGACCAGGTTTATTTCCCTAACGTCGCGAACGCTGATGTTAACAGCGTAGCTGCCTCGTCTTTTCCTATTTAGCGTCCAAGAATCATGAACTGCGACTTGAAACTTCAGATTGAACGAAGAAACAACCGCCGTTAGAATAAAACATGGAAAAAACGCGGACTATCCACTCACTATCCTAACTAACGTATATAGTTGAGAAAATATATAGTTGCGAAATAGCAGAGCGTTGGCACAGCGCAACACTCTTCGATCGTGCGAGATCAGTTCTCAGAATATTCCCTTGGAAGGGTGATTTCTTCCTCTACCCCGTCCACTGAGGACTGGTGGTCTTCACGACGTGTCACCAAGTATGTTGACTGCCGTGTCCTTGAGGCATTTCTAGGGCGTGGGATTTGGGATTGCGTTTTTTTTTCAAAGAACGTCAATATCGTCGATGCGAATGATCAATCCCGCATGATCATTGGATGCTATGTATGACTTCGGTCTGGCTTTCCGCTAATATAGTTCAATGAATCGTGGTGCATCTTTTCCTTGTTCGTTGGTTGTTTACGCGCCTGCAATTTAATACACTTTTGGAAGCACTGCAGCGAAATAACCCAGCTTGTCTAGCTGCAATGTTCGACGTTGTGGGCCAATCTACGTATGTAGGGAGTCAGAACACACAGTCCTGTTTGTGCGTAGCACGTCTTGTACTCTCTTTTCGTTTTCTTTTATGTTTTAGTAGGCTTTCGCACAGTACCTTCAAAGATACTTTTTATGAGCCGCGTTATGCAGTCTGGTTATCTGGTAGTGACGCTCGCTGTCATCGGATGCAGCAGGACTTCTCAATGGTGGAGCTCAAAGCCATAGCTTCAACCGCTATTCACGTTCTTAGATTGTGCCGAGGCTGGTGGTAGTAGGACGTCTTTCTATCTCAGATGTGTAGTGCTGAAACAATCATCTGATACAAGGTGCCCCGAAAATGAGGGAGCAGATCAAAGTGACTTCTACGTAGTATACGAAAACCAAACATTTTTTATGGGTTGACTGACTACAGTCTGACCGCTGCAGATTACCTCTAACATTTATTGCACGCTCAAAAAATTGTAAATACTGCGGTCCTTCCTATATAAAAGTTTTCGCAGTATAACAAAGCAGATCACCACCAACCTCCGCGTCTTACATTCGCTGCCATATGGGCTTCACTGCTACCAAGCAGCGCTAGCATGTATGGCTAAGCATGAGCTGTCCATCTCTGGCGGGTAATTTCTGCTCGGCCGTTGCTCCATCAGAGTGTAAAGCCCGTACTCAAAAGTGGGCCTTGGCCATGTGCTGAAAGTTCCCTGGTGTAAGCTGAACAGCTGCTCACTTTTGACCAAAGCATCGCCAAGGGGCCTACAACCGCCCTTCGGCCGCCAGACTTTGCCGTCGTCTTGCAGTTCTTTTATTGGCCGGCGGCCGTTCAACCTTTAACAACCCAAGGCCGTTCAACTTTTACAGACGACGGCTATTCATCCTTGCTTGGGGGCGAGCTGTTGAACCAGAGCCGCTCAGCCATGGTTGAACTTTAGCCATGCAACATACTCGTCCGGCCGTTCCACTGCAGGAGGCATATTAATTGTGGTGGTGCAGCTTTCATCCAGCCCTAGAATGGGTATAGTCGAGCTGTTTTACAGCCAAGTGCACAATTTATAACCTCGTAACAGGAATCATTCGTGCTTTTAAGTAAACAATTAAATTAGCAACTGACAAAGACTGTTGATCACAAAATGTGGTGCAGATTTATTTTCTCAATTGCTGCTCCTACAGTGATGCTGCTTCCATTTGATGCTACCGCTACTGTGGTCATGGACAGAGTTCCAATGGAAACCACAGCGGCATGCACAGAGTAAGTGCGGAAGAAAACAAAAATAAAAAAGGACAAAATGAAACTCTGCACACCTCAAACTGTCACCAAACTAAGAAAGGCCGTTCGAGGCACCTACAGATATTTACACTG
>JABSTR010001722.1:0-52950 GCA_013339765.2 Haemaphysalis longicornis
GGAGAATTGTACTTGAAAAACTGGCAACCTATATACGCAAGCCTAATGACCGCAATGGTACCGGAATCTTGGAAGAACGCGAACATCATCCTAATCCATAAGAAAGGCGACATGAAGGACTTGAAAAACTACAGGCCGATCAGCTTACTGTCAGTCGTCTACAAGGTATTTACCAAGGTAATCGCTAACCGAATCTCTGCAACCTTAGATTTCAGTCAACCTAAAGAACAAGCAGGGTTCCGTAAAGGTTATTCAACAATGGACCATATTCACACGATCAATCAGGTGATAGAGAAGTGCGCTGAGTATACTGAACCCCTATATATAGCCTTCATAGATTATGAGAAAAGCATTTGACTCGGTCGAAACCCTAGCAGTCATTCAGGCATTACGGAACCAGGGGTAGATGAGCATTATGTGAGAATACTAGAGGATATCTATAATGGGTCTACAGCTACTATCATCCTCCACAAGGAGAGCAGTAAAATACCTATAAGGAAGGGTGTCAGACAAGGAGACACAATCTCTCCAATGTTATTCACAGCATGCTTACAAGAAGTATTCAGAACGTTGGATTGGGAACAGGTGGGAGTAAGGGTTAAAGGAGAATACCTCAGTAACCTCAGATTTGCTGATGACGTTGCCTTGCTAAGTAACTCCACGGCGTGCCAGCACTCCCTGAGAACAGAGACCCCCTTCCACATACACTGAGGTAACTAAGTACTATCTTCTTAACCGCCGGATTTACGGTTTGCCGCATCCTAAACTAAACCGGGCTCAGGCACTTACATTACGCTTACTGCAGACTGGCACTTATCCTTGCCCGCGGAGGCTCCACATGTTTATCCTGAGACGTATACGGAGCCTTATTGCATGGACTGTGGTGATTTAGCCACACTGGAACACATGCTCTGGTCTTGCGAGCGACTTGAAGATCCGGCTATCAAGGACGCGTCCAGGTGGGAGGCTGCACTTCGCAGTCCGGACCTGGACGATCAATTCTGGGCTGTCCAGCAAGCTCACGACGTGGCTGTGAGGCTTGGCCTTTCGGTCCCGACGTGGGAGCGGCCCGCTTAGTGGTTAATTATCACTATTTGCAGGACCAAATAAAGTTTTCCCTCCTCCTCCTCCTCCTCCTCGGGGACGAATTGCAAAGCATGCTTCCGCACTGGGCGAACAGAGTAGAACCGTGGGCCTGAAAATTAATATGCAGAAAACTAAAGTAATGATCAATAACCTCAGGACAGCACAGCAGTTTGAGATAGATGGCGAGGCAGTGGAAGTGGTAAGCGAATATATATACTTAGGTCAAGTTGTGACCCCAGATCCCAACCATGAGGCAGAGATAATTAGAAGGATCAGAATGGGGTGGGGTGCATATGGCAGACATTATCAGATAATGAATAGCAGCCTACCATTGTCGCTGAAGAAGAAAGTGTATGACAGCTGCATCTTACCGGTACTCACCTACGGGGCAGAAACTTGGAGGCTCACTAAGAGGGTTCAACTTAAATTGAGAACGACTCAGCGGGCAATGGAGCGGAAAATGATAGGTGTAACATTAAGGAACAAGAAGAGAGCGAGTGGGTCAGGGAGCAAACTGGGTTAAAGACATATTAGTAGAAATTAAGAAGAAGAAATGGACTTGGGCAGGGCATGTAATGCGAAGGCAAGATAACCGCTGGTCATTAAGGGTAACAAAGTGGATCCCTAGAGAAGGCAAGCGCTGCAGGGGGCGGCAGAAAGTTAGATGGGCAGATGAGATCAAGAAGTTTGCGGGGATAAATTGGTCACAGTTGGCACAGGACCGAGGTAATTGGAGAATAATGGGAGAGGCCTTTGCCCTGCAGTGGGCGTAGACAGGCTGGTGATGATGATGATGATGACACCCAAATATCATGCCCTACAAGTGCGGGGCATAGCGCGTTGACTGGTGGAATGGCACTCAGTGCGACTAGAAATACTGAAACTAGAAGAGATGCTTGAGTTGGTCTACAATAAACATGAAAATGTTTAAACACATACGGTGGCATAAGCGATAAGCTCCAGCCATGCATGAAGCTAATGGAAAGTGAAATGTCTATTTCTTGTACGATAGGCTGTCAAGATGCTGCTGTATTACTGCTGTATTAAATAGTAGGAAGTCGAACAAAAGGTAATATTTTGTTTCACTGTTAACGAAAGCACATTAAAGGAGTACTGACACGAAATTTCTCGCTTTCAGTTTTTATGCTGTAAAAAATACGTAGTGGCCCAGTAATTACGAAAATCGAACCGAAAGCCGTCAGCCGCCAACACAGAATTAATTATAGCACGTTTATTGCAACCAATTTCAAATCTGGTTGCCGCGCGGGAAAATGGCCGTTCGAAGGCCAGCCTGCAAGCGGGCCAGCCTTACGTCACGGTCTCACCCGTGACGTCAGGGACGTTTTTTCTTTCCTCCATGCGTTCGCCGCATCGTCTGCTACGATTGCACATGGTCCGCCCTCGCCCGCGCAGTCGACATGTCGTCTGAATCGTTTAGACTCGGATGAGTCGCTGCCACCCGACAGACAGAACAACTTTATTTGGCCAGGCGATTAGGCCGGCGATGTCTTCGCCGTCGTCCGTTTTTTAAATGCAAAGCATTTCAGTAACTCACGATGTCACCCGCGTTGGCGTCCGTAGTCCGCACGCTCACTGCGCATGCGCGTCGAGTCGAGGCGATAGCGAACACTCTCTCGCGAGGGACATTGGATTGGATTCGAACACTCTCTCGCGAAAGGCATTGGATTGGATTCGATTGGATTGGCTTGGATTGGATTGGCTTGGCTTGGCTTGGCTTGGCTTGGATTGGATTTGGATTGGATTGGATTAAAGTGGATTCTGTTGGATTGTGTTTTGTCATAGCCGCGGCACGTTGCGTCATAGCCGCGGCAGACGCGCTGGGGCCGGCGCATGTGCAGTACTCTCTCTTCCGCGGTTCCCCCTCCGTCGGGCGCGCTGCGCATATAACCGGTGTGCCGTTCTCCGGCGAAGCAACATCCGCGTTTGGCTCAAATGCCTAGAGTCCACGCCGCTTTACAAGTACGCCAACGTCGTCGACTGGGACCGGATTACGCAGTCCCCTCAACGTATATAAGCGGCGGAGCGCGCGTTCGGAATTCAGTCAAGGGCGTCTTTGCTTGGCTTTCGCTTGACGTGACGCTTTGCTTGACTCGAGTAGATGCGACGCATTTACTCGAGTTCCCCCCGGGGAGATGCGGGCGGCTTTTTAATATCACTGCGGCTCGAACCGGCGCAGACCATGATAGCAACAGCTTGTCACCAGTCTTCTAATCAATCTGATCGCGAAAAAGAGGTTCCACATGCGAAAAAGTAGATGTTAGTTTTTTGAAAAATTGTCCTAGGGGTTGTTATCAGCGCTGAATTTAAAAGTGGCGTTCAGATATTTGCCGCGATGGTAAGCCTACGCTGACAGGCAGCGGAGGTTCGGCGCTCCGACCCAGCACTGCCGGCACAGCGGTGCGGCGAGCGGCCGACAAGATGGCGCCACCTGCGCGCTAGAATCAAAACAGGCCGCGTCAGATGTCTTGGTCATCGATCGCTGAAACGGAGATTATTGCCAAAATAAAGCTCCATATACGAAAAGGGGATGATATTGTGGTGAAAGTTGTGTAAGGGATGGTCATTCGCAGTTGTACAGATACCAGCGATCAAATAGTCGCCACGATACCAACGATAGTAAGCCTAAAGTTCCCAGCACCCAAGGTGACCCGTGCAACCCCCGAGCCCGCTGGCTTGGGCGACAGTTTTAGCTGCCGCCGCCGTGCACGAACTCAGGTCCACGTTTGGCGCTGCATGTCATCGCGTGGAAAATAATGCGTCTTGGGTCGTCGTCGATTTGCTCGGACAGGCTTAGCATACCGCGAGCTTGCCATAGCATAACTTGGGCGAGCTGGGCGACGCGCACCACGGCGTCGCCGCGGTTTCCGTCGACATCGCGCACCCGCGCGGTGCCGGCACCGCGCAGTTTTCGGCACCAGTGCAAGCGAATACCATGCGCCGGCCACGAATTGAAGAGCAAAGACTTCGACATTGCCAACGGTTACAAGCATTGCTCACACAGCACGCCCACGTCTCCTGCCCAAACGAATACCACCGACACAGCAGCGCAGGATATCGTTTCCGGTTCCGAAAACGACTATATGACGTCACCCCTGGAACCGGCCAGACACGCAGACTGATGTTTCGTCACGCCGGAAAATGCGATTTCGCTAGTGCTGCGATTTGTGAAAGCTTCGCGGTCTGGGCAATCAAATCGATTTAGATGTGATTCCGGCCTCGATCGCTGCAAACATTTCTGTGAGGCATCTGTACAAACTACGAAGCCAATGATATCATTTTTGGGCGTCAAAATTTGGTGTCAGTACTCCTTTGAACTACAACGCAGGTACCAGAGCCCTCGTCAGGAGCTGCGCGTCTTATGTCTTGAACTTTTGTAGATATGTAGCGGGACACTCACTCCCGCAGAGATTTCGAAGGATGCACATGATACAAGAGCACTGAGGCGAAGCTGCTAGGAATGGCAGTTCAGCCAGCGCATGTAAACCACAGTCACTCCATAGATGAACTATGCTTGTATGTTCATAGTTCATGAAGGGTATTTTTGCTTCTCTTTCCATCTGTGAACCCCAAAGAATATTTGCGACACGGTGTGCTTTTACGAAGCCCATTATTTCAGCGGCAAGTTGATAAGCACCTATCTTGCATGCTGCCACTCTATGCAAGACAGACGCCGTTACCCGGCGTTTTCGCTCATCTAGCCATGTTGGTGATTTCAATTGTTCACGTGTACTTTCTTCTATCGCCGCACATTGGGAAGTACTAAGCGTCATACGTTCGGCCGTATCCAGGTCAATGATTTTGTAAATATTTCTGGTGGGAAAGTGGCAGTCGCCTCCGTCAGCTTGGTTGGCGTTTCAGGGTAGTATTCATCTGTGTCGGGAAGCTGAATCGGTTGCTTCACTGCCACTTACTGTTGTTCGGTGCATTTTGACCTGCGAAGTTAAATCAATGTAGGATCAGTGGCAAAGAAAATTTCAGTCCAGTTTAAGACCCCTGTCAAGCTTAGGACGCGATGCTCTCTGTGCGCCACTGTTAAATGCACATTGCTTGGCACATTGAAGATGATACTTTCATGATCAAGAAAACGTGCGTCCGATCCAGCAAACACTTGTAGTAACTCAGATGCCTAGCAATCAGTCCTTTTTATGTCTCAGGCCAATGAAACGTGTTAGGTGTATGCATTGAATAATGCTGACTTCAGAAGTCGCCTTCAGCTGAGAGCAAAAAAACTGCGAACTTGCTAGTCTGTCAACAGTGGCACATCCTGCTGGGCCCTGGGCGTTGGCAGGAGGGATACGGGTGCCTACACTTTAGTATTCAAGAATTTAATTTCGGTGATTTCGGCAGGCTGTAGAATATTTTATTAGCCTTAGTACATTTGTTTACGATAGAATGCTCTGAAAACGAGTAGCTGAAGGGAAACTTACTGTAAACTTTTCTGACACTTTAATCCAGTTGCATGGAACATCAGTTTGCGACAACTTGTTCTTGCCCAAGTTCACATGGGCCTCAGTGTAAAACAGCAGTGCAGCAATGTGTCTACAGCATTCTTCAAGTCTGAAAGCAAGATAAGGGTATGGATGTATAGACCCACTATGTTACAAGTAATGTTCGATATGTGCACAAATACAGCCAAAGTGCTACCCTACAAGTACTGGGTATAGCGCGTTGACTGGTGGGCAGGAACTCACTGCGACAATCAATACAGGAAACAAGAAGAGATGCTTGCGTTTGTGGACAATACCAACGAAAAATGTTAAAACACTTTACGGTGGCCTAAGCGATACGTTCTAGCTATGTACGAAGCCGTTGGAATGTGAAATTCAGATTTCTTGTATGATCTCCCTTCAACGACACTGCTGTCTTAAATAGTAAGAAATTGAACAAAAAATATTTTTTTCTCTCTTTAGCATAGTATATTAAACTACAATTCAGTTACGTCAGCCCTCGTTAGGCGCTGTGGGGCTAAGGTTTGTACTTTTGTAGAAGTGTGTAGAGAAAAACTACGAATGAACTGAATCTAGACAGTCCTAACGAAGTGGGGTATTTCGCCCCATCTACATGTTTAGGTTTGCGGTGACAGAATATAGTCAACTGCTTTTCTACACCTCTTTCAACTCTTTCCTAAGCACAGAGCTGTATCTTTATCCTTGAAACGAGCCTCAGCAACATGTTCACAATCAAACATTGAAACGAACTTGCCGAAAACACAAGTTCTCATGAATGTGCATAAATCGATGCTCACCCTCCGTGACAGGCCGCAGTTGCCAGTAACAACAGTGCCGTCGTCTTTTAGAACGTACCATGGCTCGTATCTGTTTCAGCAACGTCTGGATTGCTTCGACATTTGCAGCACGAATAACGATGCCGTCGCCGCTTTCCCAGCATTGATTCACATAACCCCGCTTCAATGCACCGCTTATAAACGTATTGTATACGTCACTGATTTTGTAGCACTTGAATTGTTCCTTCGTGTAGAAGCGGACACCTTCCACCATATAGAGAAATATTTCCGCGGCTGCATCAGGGGGCAGATTTTAGCTCCCGTCGGAAAGCTGAACTGCACAACTTCCTGTCCAGGAGAACCGACAACTGTTGCCCTCCTCACTGCAGTTACTGCTTGTACTTCTGCCGTACGACGACGTCGAGATCCTTCATGTAGTCACTAGACATCGCTCTAAACACATCTGATGGAATGCGCCAGAAATAATGGAGCAACAAACAAACACAAAAACACACCAGGGAAACAACGCCGCGGCAGCCCCGACCATTTAAAGCATTACCCGAAGCGCCCTACCGGAAGTCTTCTGTGGCGAACCGTCCCGGCCATTCATGTTTGTTTACAACAGCGAAAACCGTCTATGTTTTGCGACTTCTGCCTCCATCATTTTTCGGAGAAACTATTGCTGACCAACTGTCTATCGACGGTCTTCCGTTGCCTAATACCGGTTCTCTAAGAGCTACAGCGGTCCCCCTTATTTTTTAGCCCACACCGCCATTAGCTCTAATGATTCTCCGATATCACTAGACGACAACTTCATCCGCTTAACTGCAGAGGGAACCAGCCATTTTTTTTCGCTACGGCCACAGCCGAAGGTTGCTTCAGCAATGAAACAACTTTAACCAAATTTTCTACGATGGTTCCCGACAGTGTATCCTAATCTCAAATTCGTTATCCTCGAGGCATATGCGCAGACCTAGCGAATCAGCCGCTCCCGTCCCCCGGCCTCGTCGTCCGTCACGCTCCCTTTGCCGTCCATTTCCGCCCGACCCGCGTACCTCGTAGAGAACTAGACAACGCGGATAAAAAAGGTAACGCTGCATTCCCAAGCCAGCATCAAAAGCCTCTAATTACAGCATGTGAAGCAAAAAAGCTCGTGCTGACGACGACGACGCCGACAACATGGAGTACCCACGGAGTATTCATGGCGCCAATGCGGCAGAGGTCGGTGAACTCACTCATGAGTCCACTCACTCAGACTCATTTGGACTCAAACTCATTCGTGAGTGAGTTTGAGTGAGCGCGAGGCTAGTGTGGCATGGTGAGTGTGAGATTGAGTGAGTTTGAGCCGAGTGATCCCGACTAAGTTTGAGTCTGACTGAGTTTGAGAACGCCTTAGAACTAGTGATTCTGAGTACATTTTGAGTTCTGAGTACATTTTGAGTTTGAGTCCATTTTGAGTTTGAGTCCATTTTGAGTTTTGAGTACATTTTGAGTTTGAGTCCATTTTGAGTTCTGAGTACATTTTGAGTTTGAGTCCATTTTGAGTTCTGAGTACACTTTCAGTTTGAGTCCATTTTGAGTTCTGAGTACACTTTGAGTTTGAGTCCATTTCGAGTTTGAGTCCATTTTGAGTTCTGAGTACAATTTGAGTTTGGGTCCATTTTGAGTTCTGAGTACATGTTTGAGTTTGAGTCCATTTTGAGTTCTGAGTACATTTTGAGTTTAAGTACATTTTGAGTTTGATTACATAATTGAGTTTTCAGTACATTTGGAGCTCTGAGTACATAGAAGTTTTGAGTCCATTTGAGTTTGAGTACATATGAGTAGCCTAGGCAGGCAGCTATGGTTGGCTGTTAAGTTTCATGCGTCACTGTGGGCTCGGAATTCAGGTTACCTGCGGGTACGGCACCAATCGCGATCTGCGTGATCGGTTGGGAGGGGAGGGGGGTGTCTGATTTTTTTTACGTTCTTGTTGAATTTTCATGGCCATAAGCACTTGCTGTATACCTAATTTTCGCGGCTGGGCGCGTGAATGACAATTGACTGGTGAGGTCATAAAAGGGTTTCTTAACTTTTCCCCCTGACGGATCCACTAAGAGCGTGGGAAGGAAGGGCGGTGGGAAAGCACACGGCGGCGCTGGCGTGCTGGTTGTTCGCCTGCTACTGTTAACGGCTTGATATACTAGGGGCCACAAAGGAAGAGGTGAGAGCCGGGGGGATATGGGGGCGGAGGCTGTCCTTTCTGCTGTTTCAAATGAATTAGCTGAATTGATTGGGCAGCGCCCCTTCGGGCAGAATAATGACCACATTAGATTGGGTGAAAAGTGAAACTGATGAGGCTAAGGCGTGTGAGGTGTCAAATGAAAGGTCCGGATTAACGGAATCACGCGGGGTAAATAAAAAATGCTTCCTGATTGTAGTCATCAGGCAGTCATAATGAGTCATAGATTGGGTTAAAATTCAAAATGACGCTGCGAGGGCATATGGGGAATCAAATTCAAGGTCTCGATGTCGGGAATCCATCGGGACGAAAATGACTTACGGATATATCATGACGTAGTCATGCTAAGTCATAGATTCGGTTAAAATTCAAGTTCATGGCTAGGGCGTGTGGCGTATCAAATTAAAGGTCTCTATTGATTGAAGCGTTTAACGAGCCCCCCGACGCAACGCAGGCGATTCAGGCTCACCGTAGTGGAGGGCTCCGGATTAATTTTGACACCTGGGGATCTTTAACGTGCGCCGAAATCTGTACACACGGTCGTTTTTGCTTTTCCGCCTCCATCAGAAAAGCGGCCGCCACGGCCGGCAATCGAATCCGCGACCTCGTGCTCAGCAGCGCAACGCCTTAGCCACTGAGCAAATTAAAGGTCTCGATGAAGGTAATCACGTGCTTCCTGATTATTATCATGACATAGTCAAAATTGGTCATAAATTAGGTTAAAATTCACAATGATGCCACTGGGTGTCTGGGGCATCAAACTGAAGGTTCCGATAAGAGAAATCATGTGGGACAAAAATTGTGGTAGGGCTATATCTTGAGCTAGTCATGTTTAGTCATTGATTAGTTTAACATTCAAATTTATTATGCTAGGATGGGATGGGTATCAAACTAATGGTCTTCATGAGCGGAATCACGTGGGAGAAATACAAAAATGCTTCCTGGTTATAACCATGAGATTGTCATGGCGAGTCTTATATTGGGGTAAAATTCGAAGTGACCCCGCTAAGGCATGTAGGGGTATCAAATTTACTGTTTGACGAGGGGAATCACGTGGTACAATAAAAAAGGCTTCGTAGTTCGAATCATGAGATAGTCATTATGAGTCATAGACTGGTTAAATTCAAGCTGAGGCCGCTGAAGCATGTGGGGCGTCAAATTAAAGGTTCAAGTAGGGGAATCACGTCGGACACCTAAAGAATGCGTCCTGGTTACAGTCATGAGAGTCATGGTTAGGTTGACTGGTATGAATTCCATATGACCCTGCTAGGGTGTGTGGGGAATCAAATTAAAGGTCTCGTCGAGGGGGGATCACGTGGGACAAATATAAAAATGCTTTCTGGTGATAATTATGAGGATATAAAAGGTATATAGCAAAAGGTACACACTCACACTCACACGCTCAATCACTCACACTCACTCTCTCACTCACACTCACTCACTTACACTCACACTCACACTCACACTCTCAATCTCACTCACACTTAACACTACCCCTCTCACTCGCACTCTCACTCACACTCACACTCTCTCACACTCATACTCTCTCACACTCACACTCACACTCACACTCACACTCTCACTCTCACTTACACTCTTCACTATCACTCACTCTCACTCACACTCACTCACACTCACACTCTCACTCACACTCACACTCACACTTTCACAACTCACTCTCACTCACACTCACACTCTCACTCACACTCTCAGTCACACTCACACTCACACTCTCACTCTCACTCAGACAACTCACACTCACACTCTCACTCGCACACTCTCACTCTCACTCTCACTCTCACTCTCACTCACACTCTCACTCTCACTCCCCACTCTCACTCTCGCTCCCACTCACACTCTCACTCTCACTCACACTCACACTCACACTCACTCTCACACTCACAGTCACACTCTTCAGACTCACACTCACACTCAGACTCATCTCACACTGACACTCAGACTCAGACTCAGACAACTCACACTCTCACTAACACTCCCACTCCCACTCCTGCTCTCACTCTCACTCTCACTCTCCCTCACACTCACACTCACACTCACATTCTAACTCTCACTCTCACTCTCACTCTCACTCACACTCACATTCTCACTCTCACACTCGCTCTCACTCTCAGTCCCACTCACACTCACACTCTCACTCTCACTCAGACTCAACTCACACTCACTCTCACTCACTCTCACTCTCACTCTCACTCTCACTCACACTGGCACTTACAGTCACACTCTCACTCTAACTCCACTCACACTCTCACTCTCACTCACTCTCTCCTCTCACTCACACTCACACTCACTGTCACTGTCACTCACACGCACACTCACAGTCACACTCTCACTCTCCCTCACACTCTCAGACTCACACTCACACTCAGACCTCATCTCACAGTCACACTCAGACTCAGACTCAACTCACACTCACACTCTCACTAACACTCACACTAAACACTCGCATGAACTCACACCTACACTCCCACTCCCACTCCCACTCTCACTCACACTCACCCCTTCACTCACACTCACTCTCATTCACACAACACTCACACTCTCACTCTTACTCACACTCTCAGTCACACTCACACTCTCACTCACACTCTCACTCACACTCACACTCACACCCTCACTCACACTCACACTCACACTCTCACTCACACTCTCTCTCTTTTTACTCACACTCTCACACTCACACTCACACTCTCACACTCACACTCTCACACTCCACTCGCACACTCTCACTCTCACACTCTCAATCTCTTACTGTCTCAATCTCAATGAGGCCATTTGAGTTCTGAAATCATTTTGAGTTCTCAGCACATTTTGAGTTCTGAGTTTATCTGGAGTTTTGAGTACATTTGAGTTTGAGTACATTTTGAGTTTTAAGTATATTTTGAGTTTTGAGTTTATTTTGAGTTTGAGTACATTTTGAGTTTGAGTACAATTTAGGTTTGAGTCCATTTTGAGTTTGAGTACACTTGAGTTTGAGTACATTTTGAGTTTTGAGTACATTTTGAGTTTTAGTCCATATTGAGTTTGAGTACATTTTGAGTTTAAGTAGATTTTGAGTTTCGATTACATTTTGAGTTTGAGTACAATTTGAGTTTTGAGTACATTTCGAGTTTGAGTCCGAGTGAGTTCTGAGTTTTGCGCTCAATGTGAGTTTGAGTTTGAGTGAGCGCAGATGTGCTGCTCAGCATTGAGTCTGAGTTTGAGTGAGTGTTGATTCGAAAAAAAAAATTGTTAGTGAGTTTGAGTAGCCCCGCTAACTTGCCGAGGTATGCAATGCGGCCTGTGGGGATTACCCTTAGTGTGGTTGCGCCGGAAAAGCAGCCGAAAGGACAGACGACGGAGTGACATGGACGAATAAAAGGTGGCCAGAAGCAAGCCACTGTGGCCGGCCCGGCGGTAACGGGTGGAGAACTCCGTGAGGAGTGGACGAAGCAGGTACGAAGAGCGCGATGTGCAGGTGAAAGACTCGAAGCTCGTCGGGTTTTCGGGACCCGAGCTCGAGAAGGGTCCACCGGACGCCTTAGCATCCTGGGGCCTAGGCGCACTTCCTGAATTGTGGAGGCGCACAAAGTCGGCGTGCGGCGTGCTCCGCCCTTCGACGACCGGCGGCCTGCTGCCCGTCGACTGGCACTGGCCGGTTTGCCTCTTTCTCGCTGCTGTAGGTAACCCGTTCATGAGCGGGTGCCGTGCAAACCGTTGTGAACAAGTACAAAGGTGCGTGTTCTTCGTCGACGTTTCAGCACGGGCGATGGCCTCATCGTGGCCCCGCAACGCCTCGCCTCACATCGTCCACCACAACCCACGACGCCCTTTCAGACAACACCTAATCGCCATGAACATATGGTGGGAACTCTATTAGTATGTTCTTTAGGTTTGGTACGTTGTAGAGTTGTGGGGGTGTGTCACTTAACTAAGAGGTGTGATTTGCTTTCGGGTGTGCTCCTTTTCTCTTGGTTGTGCGATGTGTTGTCTTAAGATTATATGTGTGTTTGTTCCTTCTCAAAGCGGCCTCTTATAGTTATTGGCACTGCGGCAAATCCCAGTCGCCACTGAATACCTCAGAAAAACCTGCGAAGGGGCTTTTCTCAGACCCAGAACCCATTCGAAAAAAAAAACGTATTTGATGCGCAAGTGTGCAGATGATGCGCAAGTGTGCAGATGTGCAGATGAAACTTGGACGATGCGCAAGTGTGCAGATGAATTAGCGCTGGGGCGCAGGTATTATGATAAGTCCAAGCCTTGCCTGTCGTCTGCGCTAAGTAATGACCCCTGCACCGGCATGCCTCTGCGTCGCCGATCATGAACCTCCAGTCGTAGCTGGTCTTCGCACTCTCCGTTTTAAGATCGGTGACCAGCATAAAACTGTATTAGTCGTGAAACCCTCTGCTCACAATATAATCCTAGCATCTAATTTTCCTTAACAGCATTTTTGCCCTTATTAACTGTTCTATTGTTTTCGTTCTTCTCCACCCGACACATCTGCTCCGCACTGACGACATGCCCCTAATACGTGTGTGCTCCATTGACAATCCCTGGTTGCTGCCTGGAGCCGCGGCGTACGTACCACTGTTTAATGAAGCCCTTGTAGTTAAAGGGGACAGACAACCGATTTTTGTGGCGTATATGTCCTCTAGCTCATATGAAAGCCAGCGTTTTATATACCCCGGGAACCACAAGCAATTTTTAAAGAAATTGGCGAAAATAATGTTAATTTAGCAGCAAACTTCCTGAAATCGGATAGGTGGCGTTTCGTAGTGTCGAAACTTGGCACTACAATATGTGTAGTTGTCACGTGACTTGCAAACACCTAGCAGCTACTGTAACTGCTGAAACTTTTATTTGCGTATTGAAAACCTTTTAACAACAAGTATTTCTACAAGGTTGAAGTTATATATGTATTTCTAAAGATTATTTTGCAAATTATAAAGACACGCCTCCCGCCGCCGCTGGGTTGCTCTCAGTGTGGTAACTGAGCCACCTTGCCTAGAATCAACTGCACCGTTCAGGAAAAAGAAATAGTGAAGGAGCTCTGACAATTCTGCCTGAGGCAGAGGCGTTTGTTCTGCCAAAATATTTGATTTCAGTATCCGAATACGCCAATGGCAGCTTAAAAAAACAAACGTCGCGCCCGGGGAGAATCGAACTTCCCACCTCCACTACGTGAAGCCAGAATATTCGTATTGTCTTTCCCATCAGATGGTGCAATCGTGCACAATAGACTTTTGCATTAAAAACACATAACGGAACAGGAAAGCCTGCGATTTAAAGTTTTTTAGCTGGGGACAAGTTTTTAAATATCGTCTTTCATTTTGCATACAGACAAAAGTATGTTCTTGAGCTACTCTATGTCATGGTTGCGAGCATCATTTTTAGGAGGGACAGATACGGTTTGCAGATCTAAACATTTCTATTGAAAAAGTTCTAGGGCGTTATCAGAAAAACCGTTTCTAGTCAAGGTGCTTTAAGTGATGCCCTTTCAATTGGAGTAGAGAATATATACTCGGCAAAAATTGGTTGTCTGTCCCTTTAAAATAAAGAACGAAGGAACAAACTTCATTAGAAAGGATGTCCCACAGGCGCAAGGACGAAGAAAGGGTGGGGATGATGTTAATAATGTCCCAAAATGATGCTGGCAGCCGAAGAATGTCCAGAGTGTGAACAAAATCTCCTTTATGGGGTGAGTGTGGCGGATCAGCTCTTCATGAGAGTGAACGCCTCCAGCCAATGCTTGGCGTGTAGTATTACAGGATCACAAGAGGTACGGTAGGTCGAGTTTAGAAGTGGCATGGCATGCGTAACACAACAAGAGAAAGTGCGATATTGAAGCAGAGGAACTGTGTGAAGATCGGGATGGTTTCCAATACTGCTGGTGTACAGAAGGGAGTTGCCCTAAGGACGTGTTCTGACACTCGCAGGCAATGGGCCTTTGGTTCACCCCAGAATTATTATCAGTTGTGCAGTATTCCAAAGTGAACACGTGGCATCCTTGCCATATTGCCATGACGTCGGCGGTTATGGTAAAAGCCGGAATGAAGCCTGCATCTGAAACACCCGCACTTCATGGGACAAGCAAGAAGCCACAGGATCCGGGTTCTCGGGAACAGATGCTTGAATGTCAAGGTGTCGAGCACGTTGGTGATACTGGTGCTCCTCCTAGGGAGTTGTAGTGGCTCCACTGGCAATGCTCTCCTCAGACAGACGGCGGTACGACGAAGATGCCTCGCTGGCCAGCCTGGTGGTGCTTTTGATAAAGGGATGCTCTCCTCGGCGAGGGATCCTTTGTACTGCCACGGGAGTGTTAAACGTTTTGTGGAGTAAGCTGGATGAATGTTTAAACAGTACGCAATGAAGTGCCCACGTGGAATTCAAGGACGGAACGTAAGGCCTCGCACAGACATGGAAAATGTGCTCACGTTTGTAATTGCATTAGGTGCGCGTCAGCAGAACAGAATGTGCAAGAGAGATGCCTCCTAGAATACGACGCAGGTTTAACATTCGGACGGTCCGAAACGGAGTCGGTGATGAAGGCTGGAGCGCGTTTTGTTGCGTGCCTTCACAGCTGCAAGTGCCCCTGTGGTCATGCGAAGTGGCCAAGAGGCATAAAAAGTACACGTAATTCGGGGAGTCGAGGACGTGGGTTGCTGATGCTACTGCGGCTTCCCCCCATACTTTGGCCTGCGTGAGTAGCACTCGCAGTTTCGCGGGCTACTGGTTGGCACTGTGTTCTCAGCACCGTCTTCCGAAGCAGAAAGCGTGTGGACTGATGGCGGCTCATTGGATGTGCCCCAGCGTCATGAAGATCTAGGCTGCCAAGTGGTGACGGTCGTTGCCACCTGCCATGCGCGCAGTATCGTATCCCCCACGTGGGCAAGTCAGCATAGCGTGAAGCTATTCTAACCCGAGTGTGACGGGCTAGGGCCAGTAATAGCCGGCAGAGCATCAGGGTACAGAACGCTATTTCTGAAGTCGGTGCTTTGTCAGGTCATAACACATGGCGGGCCTTAGTCTCCCAGTGACAGCTTGCGAAGCACCGCTGAAGGTTCAAGAGATGCGATGGTATGGTTTGTAGGATTTTAGCTGCTACATTCTACCTAATGGAGACTACTTCGCCTCAGCCGGAACTTTCATTTCAACTGATCGCAGTATTGCACTGCCTTACAGACACCGTCACGACAATCCTGCAAAATGAAACTACCCTGACTGTTTTACATGCAACTGCATCTCATTTACTCGCCTTCTCACTCCATACGGCGTTGTCCGTCCACACCCTTCCCCCTACATTATAAAAAAAGAGTAGTTAGCGGCGCTCGGTTTCGATCCCACGACCATGTGGGCGGAACGCGAGGTACATGGTGGTCTTCCCACTGCGCCACAAAACCGAGACAGAATGAAATCCTACGAACGCACCTTATATCCTTGACTCATTCAACCTACGTCAAGATGCTACTGATACAACGCATGATGGGGCAATGATTAACACTTGCGATAAAAGAAAAGAAGCTCCCACTTAACATAAGTGGGAAACATAATAATCATACGCGTTCCCGACATGTTTCACGTGATTTCAGAATCAATCCAACGGAAACACCAAATGAACCCCACGATGCGTCGCATCTACACAGGGTTCCCTCGCGGCGAGATGTTCGTCCGTTCCAGAATCTCAACTCAAAACAATGTTCGTTCCAGAATCTCAACTGGTTTATTCTTGCTTTCAGTAACTGATCACATTAGGCATTCTATCCATAATGGCTACGTAGTTGGCTCAGTATTAAGTGCGAATGCACTTCACTTTAAAAGCGACCCTGAATTCCGGCGACCGCCGTCCGTCCACATAGCAACAGCTGCGGGTGCGCGCGCTCCTCGTCTTCCTTGGCAACGGGGGGAGATGGGCGCGCGCTGCCTGGCCGCTGACATGGCACATACCCACGTGGGGGATTGGCCAGGAATCGGGCGTGAGAAGGGCTAATGCACCCGATTAAAGGAGTACTGACACGAAATTTCAAAGCTGAGATCCACTCTAGCAATCAAGTACAACGACAACACAAATAGGTGTCTGTGCATGGTACATACCCACGTGGGGGATTGGCCAGGAATCGGGCGTGAGAAGGGCTAATGCACCCGCTTAAAGGAGTACAGACACGAAATTTCAAAGCTGAGATCCGCTCTAGCAATCAAGTACAACGACAACACAAATAAGTGTCTGTGAATAAATGCATCTTTCTTTCTTTGTAGTTGTGTGTGTGTGTGTGTGCTCTCTCTTTCGCGAACATTACCGAACCGCGCAAATTCAACTCGTGCATTCGCACTTTCACATTCTTCCCCTCGGGGAAATGCGGGGAAATTTTTTCTAGACTTCACCCAAGACTTTGACCCCACTAATCATAATAATATATTTACGACGCTTCAAAGCTATGGAGTAACGTTTCTACAAAACATATATTTTAGACAATACGTTGGGTATGTAAATGGTTTGTTTTATGATAGAATAAATAATAATCAAGGTGTGCCCCAGAGTTTAGTACTTGGTCCCTTACTGTTCCCACTATATATTAATGATCTTCCAAAGTGCTTGACTTCATGCCGTTGCGTACAAAACGAGGACGATAACACAACAGCATCTGCAGAGAAATCCATCACAGGCCTTACGCGTAAGGTAAACACTGCACTCCTCAATATCGTAAACTGGTTCTGTAATAACTACTTGCACATTAACCGTGAAAAATTAAATACATAATCCTTGAACCTGGTAAGCGACAAATGCCGTAGGTTTTTTCTCTAACATTCAGTCCTGATTTAATCCTGAAAAAATAATATCTAATCTTTAAACCTGGTTAACAGTAAATACCCAACGTTCTTTCCATAACACTCGGTCCTAATCTCACTGCTGTTGGGAACTGCTTTTTCTTTCTTAGTGTGTTACAGGACTTTAACGGAAATATAGCTCTCACATCAGTTATATCAAGAAAAAAACTGCCTATGTTATTCGGGACATAATGAAAGCTCGTCTGTATTTTGCCCATGGGGCGTTCTTACCACTTTCTTTTGCTTTCATTCATAGCCATTTAAATTACGGAACACTCTAAGAAACAGGGGTGGTACTTTCTCCCCAAAGGGTGAAACAGGAATGTATCATATATTGCTCCCTAAAAGGTAGAAAGATTCTCCCTTTAAGAGGGAGGAGCGCGTTTCTACCCCTAGGAGTGGAGGAAGATTTCCCCCTTTCGTGAGCTAATGGAGGAGCGTTCCTCCCCTGGCAGCGTCACCCAAGCAAGGCTTGTCATGCGAGAAAGGCCTAGCGAGCTGATCGGTTTGAGGATCGAGGAAGTACAAATAAGTAGGTTACTGCGGTTGTGTGCGCTCAAAATGCGCTAAAATAGCCAAGAAATTACCTACCGAGCACCAGAACTGCGGTTAGCAAGCGATGTCGCCAATCGTATATGCGCGACTTCTTGCATTCGTCTCGCTGCGCGCCCCGCCTACGCGTTCAGAGCGAACGCGCCGCCGTAAACACAGTAGAAGTCATACCGATTGCTTTCAAAATGCCGCCTTTATTTCCGAAAGGCTCGTTACCCCGCCGTTCACCTCACACGAGATCACAAGCATCCAATGCGGCCGTTTGAGAACAACCAGTTGTTGTTAGTCGCCTTACCTTGCTACAACCGATGCATCAAAACGCGGATCGTCTGTAATCGTAAAGGCAACGCAGACAACACGAAAAACGCATCCGTCGCTGTCGCATCCTTGACAATGCTCGCCCTCTAGCGTACTCGAAGGAAAGCAATCGTAAACGTTTTAAAATGACCGATAGATGACGCAAAAAAAAAGTAGGGGTGGAGAGGGGCAGCTACGAAGCATCACCATCAGTGGGCACTTACTTCAAGGCGTTTCCTTGGTTTCCTTTATGGATAACGTATTTATTATAGCCAACATCATGGAGGCCACATGTGGGCGGGCACATATTGGAAGATACATTGCACAACATAGCGGCATACACTTCATTAAAGGTATTGCCAACGTACAATACACGCAACACACGCAACACACAACATCGCAAGCATAATACACGTATACACCCACAACATATAGTACACTTTTCACATGTCCGCATGATCACTTTTTTTTTTTTTTATTGCCTGGTTTGGGTCAATACATACATGCAAATCATCGACAAAATTACACCACGTGAAAAAAACACTAGCACATACCTTGCTAGTGTGTAAGGTTTAAAAAGGCGGTAGTCTCGCCACACTCTCCAGCACAGTCACCACTCGGGTGGACTAGGCTCGGCTTTCAACACCTCTACTATGTAGCGGACATTTTCACAAAAATATTCCCTCCCTGGCCTCGCATCGACATCATTGTACCGACGGGCCATGCGAGCCTTCCATATACCGTGTAGGGCCAGTAACATTATGAAGTCGTATGGAACACCCCCTTCATTTTCTATGGCTAAAAACCGAATTCCATGACTATCCACAGGAAAATCTTTCTTTAAGGTACGCTGTAACACGTCCCATAGGAAGACCCCGTCCCAACAATCTATGAACACGTGTTCGATGGTCTCTGGTTTTTTGCATGGGAAGCAATCAGGGCCCCAAGGCACAAATAAACCTTTCTCAATCATCCAGGTTTTTACAGGTAGTACACCGACATGCAATTTAAAGAAAAACGATTTAACATAGCCAGGAGCTGGCATTCTTTTCACACGCCGAAGAACATCTTGTCCCGGCCCCACACGGTATAGGGACCTGTACAGTGGGATCGGCAAAACCGTATCCACGAGATCCTTATACAATTTCTTCCTCGGCACATGAGATAAATATTCCAAGGAGAATCGGGCACAAAGAAACCTTGTGGCATCAACAACTTCACGTAGGTAGCCATGGATTCCACCACCATAAACACAACAGGAAACAATCAATTCGGGCAGTGCTGCACCCAAACGAACCTGACACACTGTGCGCAAAAAAGGGTCGCGTACATCTCTCAGAAAAAGGAAACGGTTTACTACTTGGCGCAAGAATAAGTGCACCAAAGAAAGTCCACCGGAGCGGACACGACGAAACAGATTTGTCCGACTCGTTCGCTCCCATGTGGAACCCCATAAAAACACGGCAAAAACACGGTGCAATCTTTGTACATTGGCACGCCCGCAGTGTAATACCTGCATCACGTACCACAATTTGGAAACAAAAAACAAATTACAAACAGCAGCACGTGCAAAAACGGATAGTTGCTTTCCCCCCAACTTTTCGGCTTTGTCCCGTATCTCGATTGCTTGCCTTCGCCAGTCCCATACAAAAATGCCTTATGGGCGTCTATTGAAAAATGTATGGTGAGCTATGGCCGCCTATGGGTCTCTATGGTCACCCATAAAAAGGCATAAATTAGGCTATAGCCAGCTATTGAAGTTTTTATAGATCCTGCACTAAAGACTGTAAACCATACAATTCTCTTTAGACGATTATAGAACATCCTAGTGTGTTTAGTCTATAGAGTCACAGCTATTCAGGTAACTGTAGCCAGCTAAAGAAATATGTATGGCTTTAGTTCTATAGACCAGCCGCGTCAAAGCTCTTTTGGCTGGCTATAGACCATTTTTTAGCTTGAAGTCTACAGACTCAAAACCATTCAGCTGTCTTTTGCCAGCTATTGAAAAGAGTTCGTCCTAAAGCTATAGAGAGAAAGCCATAAAAGCTCTTTCGGCTGGCTATAGACCATTTTTTAGCTTGAAGTCTACAGACTCAAAACCATTCAGCTGTCTTTTGCCAGCTATTGAAAAGAGTTCGTCCTAAAGCTATAGAGAGAAAGCCATAAAAGCTCATTCGGCTGGCTATAGGCCGTTGTTTCGCTCTAAGTCTACAGACTTCAAACCATTCAGCTGTCTTTTGCCAGCTATTGAAAAGAGTTCGTCCTAAAGCTATAGAGAGAAAGCCATAAAAGCTCATTTGGCTGGCTATGGGCAGTTGTTTAGCTCTAAGTCTACAAACTTGGAACCATACGGATGTCTTCTGCCAGCTATTGGAGAGAATTTGCTTTAAAGCTAAAGTGAGGCAGCCATAAAAGCTTCTGCGGCTGGGTACAGTACAATATATAACTGTAAACCTTTAGATGTGTGATAATTAAGCAACATTTTGCCGGCATTAAGAAAGCGTTTGGCGCAGAACTTACAAGCCTGCATCCATAAAGGCTTCTTTAGCTAACTACATAGTAACATAAGGCTCCAAGTTTCCAGCCGCTAATCGAAAAGTGTTAGCCTACAAAGGTATAATTCCAGCAACCATTAAATCCTATTCTGCTGGTTTCAATATGACTTATGACGCGAAATTCATATACTCATGATTTACCTAGCTACATCTACAACACAGATTGGATAACGATGATGAGGTTGATCGGCTGGTTATATGAACGTATTTGTTCAATAAGGTTAGGTACTTATTATACCAACAATACGGGAAAAGTACAATTAAAAGAAGCTACTGATTAACGCTCAAATTCAGGTTGCAACTTTGGATACTACGCGTCCGCAAAGCTTGCAAATGAACGTTGACCGAAAGACGTATACTTTCGTAGAATTATTCCTCTGTGGCCCTTCGCTGCCGCGGTCAAGTGCAAAAGCGGGCTTCTCTGAAAACGGCCCTCACAGCGTCGAAGCAGATTGGAAATAACTTTCGCGGCCCACGGGGTACGCTCTCTCAGAAATGTGGTGGAAGCTGCGAACAACCGCATTCTTTCTCCCGCGGACCCCACTTTCAGATTAGTCATTGAGAAAGGGGGAGAGCGACCCACGCCTGACCGAAGGAGGCGCGGTGAAGAAATTCTGGGAAGCGATGAAAGGGTAGAGGGGACACCCCTGCTTCCTGTTTTATTTTCTGTTGTTTGTTTGGCATACTGGTTTTGGCGATGGGTACCGAAGGACACGGCCGTGCGGCCCGCGCTGTGTTAGTATTCCTGCGCGCAGCAATGCTAGTGACAGACAATGTTCCCTGAGTATTGAAAACAGATACAACTTTTTTCGGATGAAGAAAACAAAACGTTAAGCGATTTTGTATTTACCAAAAAAAATAATTACCAGCGAACAAGTTAGAACAAGATCGAAAGATGGGCATGTATCTCCGCACTATTTGCTATCGCGATGGACCTACTTATACCTGGATGCACTCAGTCAGCCACATTTCGTCTCCTTGCTCATGTGCGCGGGCATGGCACGTGTTGCCTGGTGCTGGGAATTTCGACTCGTCGGCAATGTGCTCGTGTAGATGGTGTGACGCCAAGCAAATGTGTCGCTTTTTGGTGTCGTGAATTTCGGTGTTTACGGTGACAGTGTTACGATTAATTCAACATCAACTTCAAGTCATGCGAAAATGGATACCTGCGATACTGTGACAGGAATTTCATCGTACGCAAAACTCTAGGGTGAGTGATCTTACGAACTGAAGAGACTCTATAGTGCGAGAAATGCAGGACTTTTTTTGGTGTTCACGAATACTTTTCTAAACTACCCTGCACCACATGGGCACTGCAACGTAGACAGAAGTGAAGATTTGGCCGCGGTGATGTGAGAAAAATAATTTTTTCGCGAACTGAGAAAACTTACAAGGAACTAATTGAGTGAACTTGGAAAAACGTTTTTTTTTATCATTGCATTGTGTGCGACCATCTTCATTGTTTTATTGAGAGTGCATTTCCATTTAGCCACCGAACTTGCAGCTGTGTGCGTTGAGTACTGAGTGTAATGAACGACTTCTGAGTGCTTTCTTTTCTGTGGACTACCCAGCACCTGTAGGTATTTGTGTCTCGGCGGACGTTCGCGGGGAATGTGCCGCGTAGTGTGGCTGTCGAGCGAGTCACTTAAGCGTGAGCCAGAGTGTTGGAATGCGTGTGCTGTGTTTTTCGATCGGCGTATGTGAACAACTGTTTACTGGTGGTGAAGTAGCGTAGATAGTAGCCATTTATGTGATGAATGGAATGAATAAACCCCTTGATTTTGCTTTCCTTGAATGCCTGTGTTTAAGCCTTTTGTGAATGAAAACTGGCGAAGTGTTTGCAATCGCAACCTCGCACTCCCCCTATATCGCTGAAGTGTTCACGGAACATATATTACAGAATGCACCTAAGTGCCACAGGACAAGTTCTAGAGATCTGCAAGGCTCTATGCTGGCATGGAAGCGTGCTAATAATTTCTCAGCGGCTGCTGCTGTCGCTGTGTTTCAAGTAGTGGTGATTCTCTTCTGGCTGCAGCTCATGCAAAAATATTGTATGGTCGGCTATTGAAAAACCTTCTTATGGTTGTCTTTAGCTATTTGGCCCAATTATCTTTAGACATTTCTATGGCTGTCTTTAGCCATTCCTATCGACATTCCTATGGGTGTCTTTAGATTCTTCTATAGCCATAGCTGATATCGAAAGAAGAGCTAAAGACAGCCATAGAACCAGCTATAGAAGAAGCTAAAGACACCCATAGGAATGTCGATACGAATATCTAAAGACAACCACAGAACCGGCTATAGAAGACGCTAAAGACACCCATAGGAATGTCGATACGAATAGCTAAAGACAACCATATAACCGGCTATAGAAGAACCTAAAGACACCATAGGAATGTCGATAAGAATAGCTAAAGACAGCCGTAGAACCGGTTATAGAAGAAGCTAAAGACACCCATAGGAATGGCGATACGAATCGCTAAAGACAGCCATAGAAAAGTCTAAAGATTATTGGGCCAAATAGCTAAAGACGACCATAAAAAGGATTTTCTATAGCCGACCATACAATATTTTTGTATGGGGTCGGGTCACTATCCCGATAACTTTCAAGCGCGGACGCCCTAAGTATTTCGTGGAGGGGTGTTCTACCACAGTTTATTAGTGCAAATACGCTGGGCTTCGGATTGCCATTTACCATGGCCAAAACCAAGGGCCACTTATCCCAGTTAACCGCTAACTACCACTATATTTACAAATCTTTTTAAAATATCAATACTCTCGTTATGCTACTTGTATCCGTGCAGAACAAAGCGATATCATCTGCGTAAGCAAGTACGCGCACTTCGTATGCTTGCAAAGCAAAGCCCCCTAATTTTACTGATGTGGACGAGTTGGCACAAAACGATTCAATGTAAATGGAAAGAGCAAAGATGATCGGGGGCAGCCCTGTCTAACCGAGCGTCTCACTCTAATGGGGGCGCTGACAGATTTGTTCACTATAATACTTGTGCTGCAATCCTTGTACGCCATACGCACTCCTTCGGTAATTATTCTTCCTACATTCCACGTGTTCAAGAATTTTCATCATTATTTCATGTGACACCTTGTCAAAGGCCTTCTCTAAATCTATCTGTATCATTGACACCGCTTGATCCATTTATCACAACAGTCTAAGATGCATCTGGCTACATGTATATTTGTTGTAATTGAACGGCCCTTTATGCCACACGTTTTTATGGGCTCCAACTATATCTTGAACTACTAACTGCAATCGTTCTTGCAAGGATTTCATTAGTATTTTATAATCCACGCTTGGTGAGGCAAATGGGGCGATACGCCGTGACATTCCTGAGTTTCAGTCTATCATCAGTTTTTGGAATGAGTACAGTGTGAGAGAGAGTGAAGGACGGTGGACGCACTTCGTTCTCATAAGCCTCAGTGAAAAGGCGACACAACACTGGGCTCAGCTCACACTTGAAAACAGGGGTTATCGAAACAAGCAACGATCTCACTGTTCATACCTGCATTCTCGGCGATCAGGGTTATAAATACTTTGTCGCCGTGTCAATGTTCAGTTGTGGCTTGTGATCATGCGGACATAAAAGCTTTATAGGAGCAGCCTTTTATAAGCTTTTATGTCCGCATGATCACAAGCCACAACTGAACATTGACACGGCGACAAAGTATTTATAACCCTGATCGCCGAGGATGCAGGTATGAACAGTGAGATCGGTGCTTGTTTCGATAACCCACTGCAGTGCATAAGTCTTAGGTCGGTTTTGTTTATTTCATCAAATGTAACCCGTGAAATTGAAAACTTTTGTTAATTTGAGGTTTTCTAAGAAGCAGTAAAATAGCTCAAAGAAGAAAAAACGTTTCACGAAACAGTGCGGTAGGTATGTTTGGGTAATGATACTTATTGCCTCGCCTTCGCTATTTTACCGTAGAGCGCACCGCTGGTCTGGCAACCATTCAGCCAAGATGTTACCGAATGGGGGCCTCTTGTTGTTAGTAACTGATGCGTCAATATGCTGCGATCCGTGCTCGTTGACGAAAAAAGGGGCAGTTTGCTATCATCGCTGACCTCTTTTACCCTTGGGCGTCAGTATAAAACGTCCACAAATGCAGTGGTAACGTTGAACAGGGCGCAGGCGAGTCGCCCACAGCAAGCATGCAGCAGTGCCCATAGAATGTGCTTCAAACGCACGGCTGGCGAGCCGTGCGCTTAGCGTGGCGGGCACGAGGTAATAATAAAAAGAAAGCGAGAAAACAAGCAAGCAGCACACCGCAGGGGAGGTGTTGCTCATAGTCGTCGTATGCGCCCGATCGGCGAAAGCCACATTGCAACGATGAACGGTTTCGTTTTCGGCGTCGGCGCCGACAGCAGATTGCAGACGACAGGGGAGAATATTTCCTCCCCTGTTTCGGTGTTTCGTAGAGGCCGTACAGAGGGCGCTACGTGTAATTAGCTAAAGGGAGAATCTCGCTGGTCCGGGGGAGAAAACCGTCGATTTCCTCCCTTTTTCTACCCTTTTATCTTAGAGTGAATAGCAGCCTCGGGAATTACATATTGTCATATGTCATCAGCACAAGATATTCAAAATCAAGCCATTCGCGTTATCACCAGGAGCCATTGTGGATCTAAAAACCAAGAATCATCATTTCCATTGTAACGTGTTGCAGGTTGTAAAATTGTTTCAGTATAATTGAAGCTTAGTATTTATATCCTTGCATTTCCCATTGCACTTTATTTTACTTATGAACGACAATGCCACAGGGTTTGCATTAAATCAAACTTTTTACTACCCGTGTACAAACTAATTACCGCAAAATGACTGCAACTCCTCTATCAATATAAATTTGGAATAGTTTACTGCCTGCTGTGAAATTGTTTATGTGCCTTTTGTCGTTTAAATTGTCCTTAGAAAACCAGTTTTTTTCTGTTCATTGGTTTGGTAATTTCCTTGCTCATTTAGGCCTAATGGGAATTAGATATGCCGATCTTTTTTTGTCGTGTTTTGTCAGCTGTGAACTTTTATCTGTTTTGTTTGTTTACCAGAAAGGAATTCAACCTTTTTTTGGTGCGTCTTAGATTGTTGCACTGTTGCTGCCAACGTTTTTTGTAATTATTACCTCTGTCTTATTTGATCGAGGTCCCGGTATGGTCACTGACTTTGGGACCCTTGTCTGTAGTGTTTTTACCTATGTACTTTTCTTACGCACTTCAATAAACTCCTTCTTCTTCTTCCTAAGCACGACAGCGAAAGCCGTGGCTGCTGGGCTTTGAAGCTCCGTGAGTAGATGTGCAAAACTGTTCACAAATCTGGTCGTTTGTACGAGGACGCAGACTGTCGGTCCATTGAACCCATGTACCCTCCGGATCAGCACGACGAAGACGATGCTTCCCGCCTTTTTAGTGCAGAGGATTTTACGGGCTCGCCTTGCCCGCTATCACGCTGTTTGATGTCAAGTGACTGCCAGAATCAGGCGGCCGCAGCGAGATACAGACCGAAGTAGAGCCCCAAGGTGTAGCCGTAACAGCATGCATAGAAACTTCGAAAAACAAGCCCTTTATATTGTCGCAAAACGTTCAAATCTCGTCAACCGCTGGCGCTTGTCATACATCTCCCCGTTGCGTGCAAAGAAAAATCGCAGGGACATTCAGGCAAAATGTAGATCATTACCTGGTAGCTCCCCATTTATTAGGTGAGGAACGTTAGTTGGGTTGATTTTTGCGATAGTTGGAGAAAAAATGGACATTCGAAACTGTGCCGTAAAGTGCCGGCACGTGCGACACGATACCAAGCAAAAAACAACAGAACTCCCCAGCAAACCACTAGCATCTCTGCGACGTCCCAAAAAGGATGTGAATGTCTATGTCCCAGCCGTATCTCTTTTAGACATCTGTATAACGTGCAATATTTTTATAAAAATTTTTGGAAGTTAAGATAATGTTACTGGTACAATATATTCGGACATTGTTTGACTATGCTATAGACGTACTCTCGATATCGCTGCTACATCGGTTGAGGACACTATTGACACTATGGACAATAGATCTGACAACTTTTTTTTATTTGCGCCTTATTATCAGTAGAAAAAAACTACATTCTTAAGCGTCATACACGCATATTTCACAAGTTCTAAAAGCAAAAGGAGCCGATATTGACGCAAGCGTACTTCCCTGGGATCGTTCGGGATCGTTCGCGATGCTTCATTAGCTGCTCGGATAGGAAATGCACGTGCCTAGTAGTGGTTTCGAAAGTAAGACGTTACCTTTATGCGTTATCTTTTTTATTTGAACTTATAGACACATATAATGTGTTGAGATATCAAACATACAACCTGCGCGCATTGTGTAACTGTTTTTGGACCTGGAGAAGGCCGACGACACCGCTTGGCGTTACGGGATCCTTAGTGACCTCAAGTCATTCGATGTTTCGGGTTAAACACCCTTGTTAGTTTCTTGTCAGAGATAACGTTTCGTGTGAGAGTTGGTGGTGCACTCTTAAAGGCTCACATGCAAGAAAGCGGCGTGCCGCAAGGTGGCGTGTTGAGCTGCACTCTTTTAATAGTCAAGATGAACTCCTTGGGGAGGCATTGCCACCTACAATTTCTTATTCTATGTATGTAGATGACGTGCAGATATCCTTTAAATCATGCAATGTGTCAATCTGTGAACGTCAAGTCCAGCTGGGCGTCAAGAAACTTGCCGACTGGGCAGAGAAGAATGGTTTTAAACTTAACACTGGAAAAGCTCTTGCGTTGTGTTCTCCAGGAAGCGTGGGGTCCATGCCGACCAAGACATTAGTCTTAACGGTGTGTCCATCGCTGTGAACAACGAGCACACGTTTTAGGCGTTGTGTCTGACCACAAACTCACATGAATTCCCCACATCAAGGAACTTAAGCATAATTGTCTGAAAACAATGAATATCCTTAAGGTCCTCTCACACCATTCGTATGGTTCCGACAAAGAACTCATGCTACGCTGTACACTGCTTTGTTGGGCCTCGTTCGGACTATGGCAGTGTGGTACGGGACGGCGATTAAAACAGCGTTGCAAATGCTTGACCCAGTGCTAAACTTGGGACTTCGTCTTGCGTCGGGTACTTTTTACACTAGCCCGTCGAAAGTTTGTATATGGAGTGTAACATGCGGGGCTTGGGAACCAAGCGGACGTACATGAACTTGCTTTATGCTTCTAAAATTTCATGGCTGAATACTCATCATTTTATCCTGTCTTTAACGATAGATCACATCTTTGCTGTTTGTAAATCACCAATCCGTTCCTCTGCCTTTTCACTTAGACTGAGAGAGCGAGCCTCGGATCTCAGCGCTTCGTTTTTAGATGGGTACATATCATCCTTTTCAACATTTTGCCGCATTAGAAAGTTTACCTGGTGTGGTGCGACCGTTCTTTTTTAAACTTGACAAAAATCGGGTACCACGAGCTGCAATACTGCAGCACTTTCTGTCTCTGCAGTTTATATGCCCATGTGCAGAATTTTACAGTCACGCTTCTAAAACCTCCAATATGGTGTCCTGCGTGCTCCTGGCACCAATTTCAATGAAGCTAGAATCATGAGCGTACACACAACCACTTTTAAAGCATTAGCATACGGAATTTGACTCACTGTACGACGCATTCTTCAAAATCATATACCCAATTTTATCATCTATACGGATTCCTTGAGTGTTGTTCATGCACTATCTTCAACAAACCCCCAAAAACCGCATAGTTAACTTGTGTTCAACACCAGTATTTCTGTCTATGCGCATAAGCAAGAGCTGCTCCTCTGCTGGGTCCCAGAATACGCTGGGATCGCTGGAAATGAATTAGCAGTCGAGAGGGCCGCTGCTGCAGAAATCAGGAACACTGTAGATATTGCAACGGTACCCTATACAGACCTCAAGCCACACATAAGACAACACTAGCGTAGAACATGGCAACACACTGGAGTGAACAAACAGACAACAAACGACGTAATACAGCCACACTTGGGACGGTGCACAGCTGAGTCACACAACACATACACGGAAGTCGCCTTGCCTTGGCTACGGATAGGGCACACGCATGCAACGCACTCGTATATGCTCAATGGATCTTCTAGGACCCAGTGCACCAGGTGCGGGTAGGCCCGTATCCGTATTTTACGTATTCATTCAATGCAAGGGGCTCGACACCACACGACGCAAACATTTTTCTGAACTGTACAGACAACACATCCCGCTACACCCATCGCACTTCTTGGTCGACAACCCAATGTTTTCTAACAATCGTGTTTTTCAGTTTTTTCAGACGTCAAGTTTTACAGCTTCTTTCATATCATGCATAATCATACTGGCCCTATACACCAGCCATCCTCATTCATTCACTTCACTTTTGTTTTCACTTGACTACTTAGTATTTAATTGCACATCTGTACTCTTCAAATAACTTTGTCTTTGGTTCTCTTTTTGCCGTGTTGGCCTTGCACCATTAAACTCAAACTATCATCATCATCAAAGCTGTACACCTCTACCCCATGGTTTCATGTCCGTGGAGAAAACACCAAGGTGCCAACATACACTTATACACTGCCTGTTAGCCATCCCCAAGTTTCGGGTTCGTGGAGATGGCCCGGTGTTTTCTTTGACTGAACTACTATCACATATCAAACATCGTCAGTGAAAGTTGGCTTTCCTACGGAGGTATTGGCATACAGCGGCTTTAGTGAGGACACTAAAGCTTCGTTTTAATAACCGTTTTTCTCTCTGCTTTTCTTGCTTCGACAATAATATGTTCTTACCACCATTTCCCCCTGCCTGCGCAAGTCATCCTTTGAAAAACGCCACAGGTAGGAAACGAGCGACAAATTTAGCGCGATACCCAGTGGCGAACGCCCCGCCGTGGCTAAAATGTGGACTTAATCGGCTTTTTAAACGCAACAGGAGAGCCGACACATGCACCGTAGCAGTGGGCGCAGCACTTGCGTCTCGTGAGCACTACCGTCAAGCGGAACGCCCGCCGGCACCCACCACATAGCAGAGGAATGGCTGAAGTAAGCGCCCCTACCCTTGCCAATGGAAAGCTGGTGACTTGTTCGGTAACGTGAATACAGGCCGCATTGGCTTGACTAAGACAAGCAAGGAGTAATCATAGATGAACCCGCTGATTCGAGGAGAGCGTATTCCCTAACCTTAATGGGGCCTTCATATGAAAACAAACGACGACTTTGCTCACTTTTAAGTAGTGACTTTGGGTACTCACAAAGCTCTATTCCAGCCTTAATATACGCTTTTTAAAGCTAGAATTAAACCCTGTCTCTTCCAACTTTTATTCACCTAATTAACCACAAGGTATACCAAATTGCAAATTAAAAACATCGATGTCACGCCGTGCATTTCTTGTACTGCGCCTTGCATCGCTGTCTCGCCTCTTCACAGAGTGGAAGGGCACTGAATTTCTAGTTGTGTGAAATGTATTGGAAGATTTAGTTAAATGTGGCATAGAAACCCATAACGAGCTTGCGGAGAAGTGTACCGTATGCTCAACGTAGGGAGTTGGTATTTAAGCCAAAATGAAATTCTTTTTAAAAGAAAAGCTAGTGGCGTTAGCATTGAAACAATTGAGGGCCGAGAAAGAGAAACTCGGAAACTGATTAGTAAAAAACACAAAATAGCTTGGGTATAATTCAGAACGTTGGAAGCTGACAGTATGTTTTTTCGTGAAGCTATAAATGAGCATTCCCAATATAAAAATGGATGAGATTGTTGTAATAGCTTGACTTGGTATTGTTTGTTTGGTGGGTGGTTATAGGAGAATGCGTTGCTCCACGATGATATGCTGGATGTTATCTGTGAATGCAAAAAAGAGATGTAGTGTAATATAAGAGTCTAATGACTCAAGCGAGGTCTTGCTTGAAAAAGAACGCCTATGCCATGAGTCATTTGCTCTGTATTTTGCCAATGGGATGAGCCAACTTCGAGATGGACTCGACTAGGACTCCTAAGAATGGAGAGAGTTCCCTACCAAGAATCCCTTGGTTGTTAATAAGTTGATAGCACGGGTTCATGCCCCTCTGATCGGTGTAAAGAACGCAAATTTTGTTTATGAATCTTTATGTTAGACGTACTGCGGTTATAAGGTGTAATGCATTACCAAGATTCACATTTAGTTCAACAATGAGGTAGTAGCAGTAGCGTTGTAATTCTAGATAGTGGTATCATCAGCGTATGATATAGTTTTTGAACATCAGAAGCACCTGGGTAAATTATTATTATATAATAAAACGTATAGCGGACCATGCATGGAGGTTTGAGTACGACGTTGTTAGATATTTACTAGTGCACGGCTGCTGAGGGCGCAAATTCAAGTCTATCACGTAAATACTTTTTAAGGGGCAATCATGGTACACTAATTCTAAGTAAGTAGACTAACGGTAAACGAATAGAGTGATTGATAGTGTCACATGTCGTAGATCAATCAATGAAAGCCGAGCCAGGGCACCGGCTTTCCTCAATAAAGGATTTCAATGTTCGAGAAGAAAAACCAGACCTAGATTAACGGAATGACCTGAATGGAACAGAAACAGGCAATAACATTGTATAATCAATGCATGGAAAATTTTGAAGACATTCGCTACCTTCGTTTTAAAATATTCTGAAAATGGGTGATACACATATGCATACACAAGCAAGGATCCATACTTTATGAGAGAGTGAAGTAATTATCCATCACTTAATTTCTTCTGACAGTACACCGCTTTAAATGAAACCTTAGGTTAATATTACGAGAACGTAATGGAGATAAGGTAAGACCCCACTGCTTTTCAAGCAAAGCTTTTTGTCTAAACCATCCAACGGTTTCTTCGTAGCGCGCGCGACGAGAAACTGCCAACTAGGCTAAATAAAACTACTGGCACCGCCAGAAATCGAACCTGGGCAGAACAGATGCACAGCGGAAGCCCTTCGTCTTAGTGACGAAGCTACGGCCGTTTTTTTTTGTTTAGTACCTGCTTGCTACAGTGAACAAAAACAAAAAATAAATCATCCCTCAACAGAACATAATACTATAAACATCTCCGGCAAATACGGGTTGTGCGTATGAAAAGAATTTCAGGTTAACTAGTTCATCCAAGGTGTTAGCCCAGTCAGATTGCTCATGGTTCATTTGCGTTACATCTCTGATTTGAATAAATGTTTTCAATAAAGTATTTCTTTGCCGGTCGCGCATCGGGGTCTCCATGTCGTACGGCCATACAAGGTTACCAGAGAGCGTGCAGGCTCAAGGAGATGAAAATTTCAAGTTGTATGCCGCCATGATTACGTGTTCCGAGGAATGTATTCCGTACGGAGACACCGGAAGTTTATTTAGTGGGAGATTGAGAATGCCCCAGTGAAATACTGCGTCAGAACAGCCCAAGAAAATGTGTTCAATGGTGTCCAGCTTACCACAATGTCGACAATTCACTGACCCTGCTACCCAATATTCTTTTCTCCCGCAGCCATGTACTGACGGGTGGCGTTCTGGGGCCGAATTCTCTAAAACGACGGGGCGTCACTTTGAAACGACGCGGTAGCGCCATGCAAATGCATGTGTTGTGGAGTTGGGGCCGTCGCTTTGCGGTGTTCAGCAGGGAGAATCAGCCGCAGAAAAGCACTGTGGCAAGGGTTTGAAGCGACAAGCGAAACGACGGGGGGGCAGTGGGTGTCGCTTCGCGCCCTTGCCGCAGTGCTTTTCTGCGGCTGATTCTCCCTGCTGAACACCGCAAAGCGACGGCCCCAACCCCACAACACATGCATTTGCATGGCGCTACCGCGTCGTTTCAAAGTGACGCCCCGTCGTTTTAGAGAATTCGGCCCCTGGTATGTAGTTTAAAGAAGAAGCTTCAGACTGATGACTTCACAGGCATTTGTTTAAATATCCTTAAGACGTCTTTCCACGAACCTGCACAGTATAAAAACCGATAAACAGGTAGCGGTAATGCCACATCGATGACATCCTTGTACAAAGGGGCGTAAATAGAGGAGCGGTTAGAGGGTTCTGACCCCCCCCCCTCCCTCCCATTCCCGAAAAAAACTTTCTTGCTTCGATGTTTTCGGTGATCTGGAAATATATACTCTGAGTGTGCCTGTCGACCGACTGCCTCCAATGAATGTAACGCATGCATGCCCTTTCATAAGCTCGCCTGCATGCCCCTTCATAAGCTCGCCCTACACCCCCGCTTTGGACGCTAGGCGGGGATGAACAATTTTTTTCAACCATTAGGGCTCTTGTTTGGCATTTCGACGAACGAACTGGGGCAATCCCTCGACAGATCGGCATGGACTGGTGTGTCGCGCGGCGCCTTCAAACGGCCGCGCCAGCTCGCAGCAGACTTGCCGAAAGGCCACCGGCGTGGGGCTTGAACCCGACGGAGGAGGATGGTCTCTTTCTCCCCTTCGACCTTTCCTGAGAGGCCAGATGAAGAAAAACTGTAGCGCACGGACAAGATCTGGGAGCCTTAGTTCTCGGCCTGTCGTCTTCGGGCTCCGTCCGCCCTAGCGCTTGGTTGTAAATAAACGATTGTTCGTATAGGCAACTGAGTCGGTCGCTTGAAAATCGTTGGGATAAGATTCTTAGTGCGGGTTCAAACGCTCTCTAGTTACTGAGTTCATTTTTGTAGGTGTTTGTCTTGTCTACTAGAGACGCGTCGTCTGCGACTCGCTGCTCGACTGGCAGAGAGCCCCAGCTATTTGAAATTGAATTTATTTGCTCACAACTTGTACAGGTTTTATACAACAGCTGTGAGGGGAAAGTGTAAAAAAAAAGCTGCTTTACAGCAGCCTGACACAGCCCCTTAAGGGCGGAAACCCGTTGTTCGGTGGTGGTCGGCTGCCGTCTTTTCGTCAGCAAGGCGACAGCTGTTCACCTTATCACAGCGTATTTTTCTATTCTTTGTTACTTCCTTCGCGTGTTCGCTCTTCGGACATCCGGATCTTATGGACTGCAGAAACACAGGCTGACAAGAAATGTTAAATAAACGGGATTGATTACGGTTAATAAGTTATTTCCTACTCTTTAAAGAATCAGCTTCCTCTTATAAAAAATGCATCAAAAAGGCACACGCTATTAAATGGGTGTGCTGACAACGCCGTATTTCCATTTTGCTTGTCCTTGAAGAAATTTTTGTTCAAAATGTATGTGAAATGATTATACTCGCATGAAGTACAACTACAGGTTAGAGTGACAGTTTGCGGATACAACGGAACAGCTTGGGGTGTATAAATTTTAATTACTAATAAAGCACAAAATTTGGTGTATAGTCTTTTAATTACCAGCATTTGTAAATGTAAAAAAAAATCGAATGAACAGCATACCCTACAGAATGTCTCAGAAACAAGAATGAACGCGGTTACTACAGCCAGGTAAATTGCTAGAAACTACTTTCTTTCACCCTTGTAGAATTGGAGCCTATTGCACCGTATATGGACGCTATCGAACGGCACCAGCTAAGCAACTCCAAGTTCATTTATCATAGCGGAAAACAATCATTTGCAGCACGCGTTAACAAATGAGGGGAGGAGTCGGAATAAGTTTGGAACACGTGTTCGCATTTTCAAAGACAGGAAAAGTAAACTGGAAGTGCACAAATAAAAACAAATGTGCCAACCATTTCGCCTTTCGAACCGCAGTGATCCATGCTTGCAGTCTTTTGTTTTGGCGTGCTTTTGCAGGGAATCTGTAGGATTTCGCGGATGAATCTTTTTCTTTCGCCTTGTGGCTACTGCCGTGGCTACTGACCACGCAACAATATGGGGGGGGGGGGGCATGCTTGGCATTCAGTTTTACCCCCTTAGACATCGTGAAACGATTGTGGGAGCGTCCGCTGCATAATCCGCTCTTTCGCCCCGCGCTCCCGAACCGATGCAGACGCCCACCGGCCCGCGCGGTCCATCTGGCAACTTCACGTGCAGCTCTGTGTGCATGCTATCTGGAACGGGAACGAGCGGCCACTAGTTGCACGAGCCACTCAATCCACTTAGCATGTACAAAGGGTAATTGGAGCTCCCCTTACACTTTAGAAATGAAAATGAGATCGCTTCGCGATATAATTAGCGTGCCCTCCCACAGCAAACTTTACCTTCACCTTTATTATAGTTCGCCGCAGAGCATGCCAAAGGGGACTTTGACGTCATGGTTCCAGACGTCTATGTACAGGCCCCGCAGTGGTTAGTTGCAAAAATGCGTTCCGACTGGGAGCAGTAGCTAGAGTTTCTCACCGCATATTGTATGTTACTTTTGGTAGCAATATGAAGCGACATGCTGCAGCATCACAGAAAACGAAACGCGTGTTTTACTTCAAGAAAAGCCGCGCTGATTATGTTGGGGACGGGGAAGACCCACCGGCGACAACGGACAACACTGCCCCTTCGTCCTTCGAGGACGGAAAACCAAGTGCGTCGGAACGTCACCAGCGACTCACAAGAGCACGGAGGCCTATGTCAATCACCCAAAAAGAAATCACAGCAGTCTGCAAGAAACGACAATAGCGACTTTCATGTGCGACAGAAAATGTTGCCTGTATGAAACTCCATGTGACTTTTACTCTACGGTCAATGCCGTGCAAAGCGAATAAGTTTCCGTGAATCACTGCCCCAAGGCAGGTGAGTGACGCAACGCCTACGCATTCTGATTTCATCTCACCTCAGTGCGTCGACTATAAATACTTTTGACTAAGGTCTTATTGTCTCTAAAACCCAGTGTGTACTCGATCTAGAAACAAAGGAAAGGCTATTGGTCAATTCATGGACCCCCCCTGCTGACTAGGACTTTCCAGCCACCACAAAAAGAAACCTAAAGTTCCAGCCCCATTGGGTAAGTCGTTACCCATGGCTTGCGTACTCGGAGAACCTGCAAGGAGCGTTACGCAAATACTGCGTGGCCTTCGCAGACCAGTGTGCCGGGAAAGGGAGCCACCAGCGCTAGGGCTGCATTGTAACGAAGGTATTTACCAAATACAAGAAGGCCACAGATGCCTTCAAAAGCACGCAGCTAGCAGCTACCAGGGGAAGTCGACAACACTTTCTGAGAGTTTTCTCGCAGTACGGTCTGGCTCACAGCACGATATCATGGCCCAATTTGACCAAGCCTTAAAAAGCAGGAAGAAGAAAACTGCAAAAACGTGCTGCCCATCATGAAAACAATTCTTTCCTCTGGGAGACAAGAATATGCGCTTCGCGGTACAGGCGACTGTGGTCGATAGGTCTGCCCGAAGTACTTCCAGTAATAAACGATGGAAACGTCCGCGCACTGTTGAGGTTAGGGCCAGGTGTGGCGATGACGCCCTGAGAACTCATATTGAGACGTCTCCGGCCAATGCCCTTTATACGAGCCCGAAAATTCAGAATGATTTAATTACCCTCTCTGGTAAAATAATACAAAGAAAGATCGTTGACCGTGTCAACAAAGCTTCATGCTTTTCACTGCTTGCCGATGAAGCTACGGACATATGTCGCACTGCCCGCCTTTCCCTATGTCTCAGATACGTTGAACACCATGCTTCGGAGCAACCAATACTTAAAAAAGATTTCGTGGATTTTGTTCCCATCTACGACCTCACTGGCAAAGCACTGGCGAACACAATTCTTAGCAGCCTTAGGGGCCATGGCTTTGACCTGAACCTGCTCTTGCGGGCAGGGATACGATTGTGCGGCGTCCATGAGAGGCCATCTAAACGGCGTTCAAGCCTTCATTCGTCAAACCGTTCCCAAGGCGTTGTACGTGCACTGTAGCGCCCATTCATTAAACCTTGCTCTGCTTCACTCATGCAAGCTCCCCAGTATTCGGAACTGTTTTGGAACTGTGTCCGCCGTCTGGGCGTTTGTGAGGGCTTCCCCGCAAAGAACAAAGCGTCTACAATACGAAGTAGAAAATCTGACTCAAGAAAAAAAAATCGGTGCTTCTTTTTGCCAAACGAGGTGCGTAGAGAGCCACGATGCACTTCAGCGTTTTTTGAACTTTATACTCCTATTGTCCAATTTGTCAAAGACTTCGAAGAACACGGCATGGCATCTCATACATCGTCGAAGGCTTCTCAGCTGCTCAGTGCCATCACAAAGCCCGAATTGGTCGTTTCGCTTCAGGATTCTGGTGACCTCGTCTCTCTAGCTCCGCCCCTTTGCAAGTTCTTACTAAAAGCTGAATGTGTTTTGTCTGGAGTGTGTGATCACGTAAAAAATGTTTAAGACGTCCCTTCTATTAAACAGTTGGGAGCGGAAACTGAATTTAAGAAGAATTTTGAGAAGCCGTGCTATTTGTTGCAAAGTGCAGATGCTGTAATGACTCCACCACGCATTACTGGAAGGCAGATGCAAAGAAGCAACGCGCCATCTATATCTCCGGAAGAGCAGTACCGAAGAAACGTGCATTCGCCTTTGCTGCAATGTTTGAAACCAACTCGGGGGGGTGGTTCGACGCCTACAAGAAGGTTGTGGTTGGGCTCAACATGCTGCTCCCAAAGTTCTTCGCTTCAGCAAGCCTTTCCGCTATTGACGATGCAGTCAAGTCTTATCTTGACGAGGTTCCCTCAGCCAATGTCATTGCAGCAGAGTTGACGCTGTGGATGAACAAATGCTGCCAAATCGAAGAGAACGATCGGCCAGCTTGCGCTTTGCAAGCCCTAAGTATGTGTAACCGGAACTTCTTCCCTAATATTCACAGCCTGCTCTCTATTCTGGCGGCCTTCCCGTGTCGACTTCGACCCCAGAACGGACTTTCTCGACATTGAGAAGACTTAAAAGCTACGGTCCAAAGATGAAGCAAGAAAGATGACCCGAATAGCGCTGCTCAGTGTCCACCGAGAAATTCAAGTGACCCCAGAAGAGGTCCTCGCAGACTTTTGCAAGTTGCCGCGGAAGAAAAACTTCGTTGTTTAAACAGCTTGCTCACAATGCGAAAAGAGTGTTACAAACCACCGATTGGAACTTTGTGTGTTTGAAGTGTATCTCTGCAAGCAGATGTGTCAACGGCAATAAAGACCCGATAATCGTGCTATTTGCTTCTGTTTGCTTCCAGCCACTCCTATTTACTTGTATCGGGTCGACACTTCTAGTGCTATCTTATCAGGCGCCACCGGGAGTTAGTAGTCAGGTTCTCGTAAGGGATTTAAAGATCGGACTCCGCCAATCGCTTAACATATGCGCATGTATATTCGTGTGTGTGTGCGTCAACCGAAGTACGCATACAATGCATATAAGTTGCAACTGCGGTCTAAACCTTCACGATAACAATCTCTTGAACACGAACAACTATATTTCTGACAGTCGTGGGTAGACCCTCTAGACACGGGTATAGCTGCGTAGCGAAGGCAGCTAGCTGCGGCTCATAAAACGCAGGGTCTTCCCTATACACTGCGGCAAAAGGTATACCCAAACTTTTATCCGTTCTCTTACCAGAAATTAAATTTCGGAGAAAGTTTTTATACCGCAGAATAGGGTTATTTCAAAGTATCCCGCATATGATGCTTTATATATGCGAAATTCATATTCACTCATACTGTTGGCCGGTGAGGCCGATACAGGATGGGGCTACAAAATTATTGTAATAACATAGAAGCGTGCATAAGCACGCACAAAAGCAAACACATAATCGTGGTATGCCTATATTATTGCACAAACAATGCAAACAAATAATGCCAAACAAACGCAAAAAATGCAGACAAGCGAATGAGTACAATAAAGAAATCTCTATATACATATACATATACAGATACAGATACATATACATATACATATACATGAACATATACATATACACACACATGTGTGCAAACATTCATTCTGCTCTGCTAACAACGTAGGTTAGGTTCATTTGTACTTGGGCTTGCAAGAAGGCGGTTCTCAAATTCCGAAGCAGTCCGAGATTGAACGACAAATTCTGGTAATGCGTTCCAGCGACGTATTGTACGTGGAAAGAAGAATATGCGTAAGTGTTGATGGGGAGTTGCGGTACCGTGAAAGCGCGGCTATTTGTGTTTCGCATGTCTCTACCTTGTCTCGGAATTAGGTATTGGGTTGTTTGTATTTTAAAGGCATTCTGGGTAAGTAGAAACAAAAACTTCAGGCGCGCTAGAGTGCCGCGATCTGCTAGTGTTGGCAAGTCAAGGATTTCAAGTAATCTGAGACAGGCTCAGTGCGTGAGCAACGTGATAATATGAACCGGGCCGCCTTTTTTGCACTTTTTCAAGCTTATCAATTAAACCTTTATGATGCGGATCCCAGATGATGCTAGCGTATTCTAATTTTGGCCTGACAATTGTTAGATAGGCAGATATATTCACCGATGGGGGTGCCAGTTTTAGTTTTCTACGCAGAAACCAGAACTTTTTTTGGCAGCTGAACAAACATTAGTAATATGAGAAGCCCAACTTAGGTCATTGTTAATAGTCACACCCAAATATTTTCCTGCGTTGACTATGCTTATCTCGCCAGTTTGGAGTGTATATGTGAAATTATGGACATTTGTGGTTTTTTAGTAAAACGTAAAGCAACCATTGTTTCTTTATTTAGTTTCATTTTCCAACATTCACACCACTTTTCAATCGATACAAGAGCGTTGCTAAGTTGCGCGTGGTCATTGCTGTCATTAATTTCCGGTATATTAGACAGTCGTCTGCAAAAAGACGTACAGTAATTGTCTCATCTATGTCAGAAGCAATATAATTTATATACGTTAGAAAAAGGATGGGACCTAGAACTGACCCTGCGGGACCCCAGAGGTAACTTCTAGCTCGCGAGATTTGATGCCATGTACCTCTACAAATTGAGTCCTTCCTGAAAGATAAGCGGTTATCCACTTTACTACAGTGCAGTTAATTCCTAATTGTATTATTTTGTGGATTAGGTGATCGTGTGGTAGGTGATCGTGTCAAATGCTTTTGACATATCTAAAAATATTGCATCAATTTGCTTTTTATTATTTAGGCCAAGTGAAAAGTCATTTATTACCTCGGTAAGTTGTGTTATCGTCGAAAGCTTTTGACGGAAGTCATGTTGATGTTTGAAAAAAGGCACCAGTGTTTTCCAGATACGTAGCACTGGATTTTGATATTCTATGTTCAAAAAGCTTACAACACACGGAGGTTAGTGAAATGGGCCTATAGGTTTCAGTTTTGTTGGCGGTCACCTGACTTATGCACCGGGAAAACTTTCGCCACCATCCAATTTTTTGGCACCGAAGATTGGGAAAGCGATGCGGAAAAATGATTTCGAGATACAGAGCAACCCACTTTGCATATCTCTGCAAGAATGCACTTGGTATGCCATCCGGCCCGACAGACTTTTTATTATTGATGTTTAGCAGAAGCGATACGATACCTTCGTAGCTTATGTCGACCTCAGGCATGTCTGACATACATGAAAAGCTTAATGTTGATGCGCAGCCGTTGAGCTTCGATTCTTGTGAGAATACAGATTGGAAGTATTTGTTGTACCAAGACGCCATTGTCGCAAAGTCAGATATTAACTCGTTGTTAACAACTATATTTTTCTGTGCTCTGTCAGTTTGTGATAGCTGACGCCAAAACTGTTGAGGACAAGATTTTATAAAATTCGTTAGCGTGTCTTCATAATATTTTTTTTAGCTTCTTTAAGTTCGGTTTTTAGTAACGAAGAAACCTCAGTTATCTTTTCACGATTCCTTAGTGGTTGCCTTCTTAGACGCCTTATTTTACGCTTAAAGGAGCCATGAAGAGAAAACAAAAGTTTGTTTTATTCGAAGAGTTAGGTGTTTCATAGTACCCCAAGCGCTTTCCCGGAAGCAAATGATGCTTTATTCACTGAGAAATAAGGCAGTTTAAGCCAAAATTTTAAATCTCCCGCTAAAATTGAACATTCCGTGACGTGTACAATGGCGTCATAGAGCCGGTTCATGAAACAAATACTTAGTATGTCGACTCCATATGGCACCCACACGCGGGAGTCGATCGAGACGGCGGCCATTTTAAATACTAGTAAAACCTAGTGCACCCGCAGCCCTAGTCATGGAATCGCCTGATCCGGAGAACAAAACTCTCGCCGAGGAGCTCGGGCTTGCATTTAACAACCTCACACCACTTAAAACGCTCAATGCTTCTAAGTGCACGAGCGGCAAGAGTTGTGGGATACGCGGTGGACGGGAAAGCGACCATTCCGAGATAGCCACAACAGACGAACGCCCAGCCGTCGGCACCGCTGCCTCGTCAGCCCCGTCGCGACGGACGAATATAGACTGGTACGTATGTGCCGTATTTTGATTACGGTTAATAATAGTTCAATTTCAGTAGCAGAATCACTTATGCCAGTTGGCCGGTGTCGTGTATGGAAAGCCGTTCGCGCGAGCTCTCTGCTTCGACCAGAAAGATACGAGCGTCAATGCGCGGTGTTTACGGCATTTTTTCCCCAAGGTCAGAGCGATTTGACGAAGTCGGCGACGAGCGCCAGCATGTCCCAGGAGTGAGCTAACGTAAGGGTCCCTGCCGTAATCACTTCCTCGGAAATGAAGCGAGCACACTCGTACTTCCTTTAGCTCACTTTCTCCTCCGTTTGCAAAGTTCACAAAACGTAGCCACTTGCTTCGCCTAGGTTCGTCGTTGGGCAGCACATGAAAGGAGATCTCCTCACCGGCGGGGATGTCGCACTTCCTCGACGATTTGCCCGTACTACATGGGCATTTCAAAACGCAGCAACGAAATTTCATTGTAAAGTACTCGAACAAACTGAAGTTTTCAGTGGTTGTAAACTGACAACGAGCTCGTTACGACAGCAGCAAGCCAACACCATTCGAAACTTACGCGACGACTGGCACTATCTCGTCGCTTCTTGCTGTTCCTTACTCCCCTCGTTTCTATTTTTACCTTTGCTGGTTGGCGATATGACGGCCAACCTCCTGTGAAGGGATTACGATACGAAGCAAGGTCGCGGCTGTGGGTGCTGGAACGGTTCCTTGGCCCCGAAGAGCCTCGAACCCGAAAATTTGTCTGCGCGACGGCGAGATGTCGAGCTCGGCCGGAGCTAGTTTCGTACGCATTGGCGCACACGCTTGCGAGTTCGTTCGGACCTTCAACCGTTTACTCCACCGTTCTTTGTCATAAAAAGAATGTGCAGTATGTTTCACGGGCATTTAGCTCGCTATGCAAACTGTAAGCCCTGCCTAACATGCGTTTGCTTTTGCCGGCCTCCGCCAATCGCAGAGCATTCCCAAGTGACATCACAGGTTCTGTTGCGGAAAATGAGCTGGTGGGTCGCATGGGTCATTTCCTTTTTTCCTAATTACGTAGCTTATTTGAGCGAAGTTTGCGTTATAAGTGGTGTCGTTATGGTTCTAACGAGGCAATCTTTCGAATGAACCAAACTTGTGTTTTCTCTTCATGGCTCCTTTAAGGTGTATGAGCTGTCGAGTTATCCATGGGTTTTGTTTGTTTCTTACTTTCTTCCGTACAGGCTCAAACGGCCTGACGCAGTTCAACTCTATATTTTTTAACCTTGACCATAAAGTGTCAACGTCATCCTCTCAACAAAAACTATCCTAGTGAAAGGCTAGGTAATCAATAATACTCGTGTCATCTGTATTTTAAAAGTCCGGAAGATACGCGATACTTTTTTAACTTTTGGTTGTTGTACATCAGTCTTCAGTAGAACAGAGACAAGTTTATGGTCAGACACTCCGTTTTCTAATACAACATCATAATCCGCGAAACGGCCATCAAGAAATACTAAATCAAGTACAGATTGCGCAACTTCTGTTACCCGTGTGCTGTCTTTTACGATTTGCGTTAGTTCATGACAGAAAGCCAAATCGAGAAGAAGTTCGCTATCTGCCCGTTGGTAGGAACTAATGCTAAGTGTGTCCCAATTTATTTGTGGCAAGTTGAAATCTCCAGCCAGTATCAGTCGCTGGCTGCGCGTTTTAGCGCTATCCAAATACTTCTGAAGTTCCGCGAGGTACTCGACTGGAGAGTTAGGCGGTCTGTATATTGCACCTAGTAAAAGGAGGACGTTTCCAAAGTTAATTTTTCACCAAGCGCTTTTGTGGTTTGGGATGCCGGGTAGCTGGATGAATTCGATATTTTATTTAAGTAATATCACAACTCCACCTCCTCTAGATCCACGATCAGTACGTATTACATTATAACCCGGCGGAACCAACTCGCTGTCGAGAATTACCGGCCGTAACCACGTCTCAGTAACCACAACTATGCGCGGATCATGACTGAGTAGCACATGCTCTATTTCTGTAGTTTTGTTTACCACAGTTCTTGCATTAAAATTGACAAGCCTCAGATCTGTTGATCGTGGGAAGGGATCGGGTCAATCTTCGTCTGATGCGGGAACATCTTTCTTGACACGGCGAATTTTCACTCGAGTGTATTTAGTAAAGTCCCAGCAGTAAAGATCATTTTCGATGAGTAGCTTATCATGCTCTAGGCGCACTTTCTTTCCCTCCTCTTTTTCTTGCAATGCAGATTGCCAGAGAAGCTTGCGCTTGCGCAAAGTTTCCTTAGAATAGCAACAGACAAACCCGTACCTTTCAATTTTTTACAGTTCGAAAAAAAATTATGCTTTTCATTGTAATCGTAAAGCCTTACAATGACTGGACGTGGTCGTACGTCCTCCCCAGGAACTGATTTCTGGAGTGTTTTTCCAATACGGTGGATTCGTTCAAGTGATGTTACAGTGACACCAGGTTTTTGCTCAAATATATCTGTTCTAACCTTCCGGTTGAGGTCACCTGGGCTTTCTTTTTCGCTCTCTGGAATACCGAAGACTATCAGGTTATTCTGCCTACATCTATCCTCTATATTAATCAGTCTTTCTTCTTGTTTTTCGAAGGCTTTGTTCATATCGTTAACTGTCTTTTGCAACTTAGTTATAGTCTTTTGCAACCTAGTTATACTATTTGCTTGGTTTCTGCAAAGATACATGACTTCTTCTAACTTCTGAAGCCTGTCATTTAGTTTCCCAAGGTCCGATTGTATGGCTTTCTGCCCGTCACAAAGTTCTTTCAGCAGCACCTTTGTACCGGGCCCAGGGTTTACTTCGACATCCCCTGCCAGCAGCAAACACAGAGATGCAAACATGGAAAATAGCACTCGTGGGCACGGCAGCAGTACAATAAGCGATCATCGTTCTTATAGCCGTATGAACAGCAATAACCAACCTGTTCAAAGACGAAGAGCAGTTTGTCAGCACGCATTGCTTGCCGAGTGCTGTCGTGCCCACTGAAGATTCCTGGTGAGGTAGGGGTGTTTATATACTCTGCCGATGTCTTGGTTCCGCCATGGTTACTGGTGTCGAGAGGGTCTCCGATGCAGGGGCACGTGGCAACGTAAGCTGCGTCAGCAGCCGGCGCAGCCAGGCACCTTTCTTCCACGCTTGTTTGGTACCATGCGCACGCAAGTAGGCCCTGTTCAAAGACGAAGAGTAGTTTGTCAGCACGCATTGCTTGCCGAGTGCTGTCGTGCCCATGATTCATAGGGGAATACAAGTCGATATAAATTCTCAACATGGCCGTCCTTAGTTTTTTTTAGGTACAAGGGCAAGGCATTCGCAGAAAAACCTGCCCTTCAGGAATGAAACGACACTACGACGTCTTTCACGTAGCCTCGTACGGTTTTGGATTTTAGTGCAAGAAACAACACAAAGTGACGAACAATTCCCGAAAGTAGTCACTACAGCTGATATTAGAAAAGGGTCTGTCTGGTCTCTCAGGAAAATAATCTAGAGACAATCTGTCTAAGAAATAGATGCACCAGTCCCAGACCTCCTTTTTTACACGGAAAAAAAATTCGTACGAATTACGCGCTCCCATCCTGATCGCTAAATAAACACAGCAAAAACCCTGTGAATTTCATTTTGATCCATGACGCGCAGAACTTGAAGCTCATACCGTAGTTTAGCAACCAAAAATGCATTACAGACAGAAGCTGCCGAAAATATTGACATATCATGACCCCCCCCTTTTAGCGTTTCATTCCGGAATCTTTCCGTTTCCCCAGACGAGAACTAAGTGGGTTTCTGGCACCATTGTAATGGAACACCGTGGTATCAGTAGGGGAGACGCTCCAGTTGACGTTTGGAAATTCCTCTGACGTGCCCTCCCAGTCTCCATGTCAAGTGCCTAAGCACTTGGTCGAATTGATAGCGCTTCCTGTCTGCTCACAAAATTCCGTCGCTACTCGGATCGCTCTAGTGACGCTCTCTTTACCACAACACACGACTGCAACATCTTCAGCATAGCAAAGAACATTTACCTCACTCAAGGAAAACGAAAAACCTCTGATATGATTAATATTTAAAAATTTCAGACAAAATGGTTTCAGATAAATAGGAAACAGCAGGGCACTTGGAGGACACTCCTGCTTCACGCTCGACACTACCTCAAAGCTCTCGCTAAACTTTTATTTTCTATCAGGCTCGTAAAATTTTTTGTGTAACTCATAATAACCCCCTCTGACATAATCAAGCCGAAATTCACATGCTCGAGTACTCCAAACAGGCTAACGGGCTAGCAGAGCGCCCATCCGAAAACAAACACCCATAGCCGGCGACGCGTAGCCGGCAAAGTTAGCTACCCATCCCGGCCGCGCGTGAGCGAACCAACACACGTCCACACCCCACGACGGCTGAAAGAAAACTGGCAAGTTGGTAAGAACTGCTTTGAGTTGACCGTGTAAACGTTCAGCCCAAACCGGATGTTGGTGCATGGCTGGCAGGAGGTGGTGTAAATTTGGCGAACTCCTAGAATGGCAGCGACAGCGCCGAACAGGGCGGTGTGGAAATGACGTTCGCAATCAGTTGTGATGATTGCTAGCAGACGAAATGGGACGCCTAATTACCAGCAAATGCTGTGGTGACTGCTTTCGCTGTAATACCCGGTATCGAGATCGCCTCCAGCTAGCCCGTGAAGCGGCCCACGTACGTCAGGAACTAAGTGGAATCACGCGATGGGGGCAGAGTCTACAAGGTCAATGCCTGTGCGCGAAAGGGGTTTTAATGGTGGAGTACACCCACGCGGAGGAAGCAATGCCGAAGCACGAGTAACTGCGTGACGTTTTACTTGATATGTTGACACTGGAGGCATGCAAATGCCCAGCGGCGGATATCGGCGTTCGTGGAGAGCGAGAACCAATGGAAGGAGATGAGGTGTTGTGTAGCGGGAAGGCCGGAGCTACGTTTGTCGTGCAGGATGTCGAAAACGGCGCTACAAGCGTCAATACAATGTGAGGTTTGGAGATGCCGGTGGATGTGTTGGAGGTGATGGTGCCTTCTGTAAACAGCGACTGAACACTCGTGAAAAAGGGCTTGTGTTCGGGCTAGTTGGTATTCTAAAACGTTCATCCTCAGCGCCAAAAAATACACAGACCCAGAAGACAAGAACAAGCGCTACTTCCAACTGAATTTTATTGAATCAGGGTGAAGCATACATTAGCAAAAAGACGAGAGATACAGGAAAGGTTACGCTTACTCATAGATTAGAATAACAATATCCCTTAGCACTGCCCCATTCCTCTCAGCCATTACCACGACTAGTTATTTTTTAAAAACGCTGCCTCCTTGTCCGACAAGGCTATCGATGTTGTACTGACACACTCGAAATCGCCTAGTTGCATTCCAACTGCCTCCACTATCTCACGCGTTCGCTGATCAGAGTCCTGAAACAATATCACAGAATTGACAGGTTCCAATCCTTTCTTTTATGTACGTTATTTTGATGTTCGCGTAACCTGTAGTTGACACACCGTGCCGTCTGTCCTACATATATCTTTCCGCAGGCCAACGAAACACGGTACACAACCCCTCTATCGCAATTCTACGCACTTGTTTTGGTGCCCAACGCTACAGCAAGTATATTATTTTTGTACACGACATGTGTCTCTGGAAAGCACCGCGAGCTTGATTGTTGCGGACATTAGAACGCGAACGCCAGCCCTCTGCCCTATTTTCTTCAGCCGATGTGCGATACCATGCAAAAATGGTATACCCGCCGTCTTACAGCGCTCGTTGCAGTCATGCGAACTGGTTTCAGCCACTTTTATTGCCAGTTTCTTACGTCTGCGGACAGCCTCAACGACAGCCAACATTGACAAGTTCAGAATACCCTGAACCTCTCAGCCTAGATACCTCCACCTCCACAGCGCTCTGCACGTGATGAACACAGTACTTCCTGAGGGCATTGCTGAAACTGGTCGTGGTAATTGCTGGTTGTGGTAATGACTGACACGTGTGGGACAGCGCCAAGTTTTCGGTTATTCTAGTCTGCGTATAATCCTAGTCTTTTCTGTATGTCTTGTTTTTTTCGTTGGTATATATTTCACCCTGATTCAATTAAACTCAGTTGGAAGTAGCACTTGTCCTTGTCTTCTGCATCCATATTTTTTGTGGGCGTAAGATGAGCACCTGCGAAAGTCAGTGCGGAGGGGACGGCACGGTGTTTCCGGAGCTCAGTGTCTTGTTGGTGTGCCGAAGCAACCTCTTGGAAAACGATCGGACGGGGCCTGTAGGAAGGCTTCGATGGGGGACCACACGGTGTTTCCGGAGCTCAGTGTCTTGTTGGTGTGCAGAAGCAACCTCTTGGAAAACGATCGGACGTGGCCTGTAGAAGGCTTCGATGGGGGACCACACGTTGGCAGCCGTGTTGATCGGGCCGCTAACATGGCGGATATCGGCGGAAAACTTCGAGATAATGAGGATATGTTGGATCTCGTGTTACTAGTACAAGCTGTGGTTGAGCTAGAAGGCGAACGTGAGGGGCCTAATTTCTGTACGCATGTAAAAGTCCCTGCCTTTCAGGAAACACCGAAAAGATTTAATGGGAATGTAGATCGCCAGAGAGAGAGAGAAAAAACGTTTTTATTTGTCCGGCAGATATGACGCGGCCTAACGTCGCGCTGGACAGTCCCTTGCCATCAGCTACCGATTCGCACCCAGCCTCCAAGGAGACAGTGCTTTCGGCCGCTGACGCTCGAGGGCTTCCAACACTTGCTGTACGGCCTTACGCTGGGCATCGTAGTCCTTGCTAACTACCGCACCGGCCAGGTCCGGTGGTAACGTCTCTGCAGTACCTTCTTTTACTTTACAGTTCCACAGGATGTGAGCCATCGTGGCTCTGTCCTTCGCACACACCGCACACACGTCACTGGGATACACTTCCGGGCATACGTGCTTGGCTATCACTGGTGTCCAAACCGCGTGCGCTTGTAGCTGTCGCAGCGTTACTACCGCTTCTTGCCTGGTGAGCTTAAGATGGGGCGGCGGAAACACCCGCTTGCTATCCCGATACCATTCCATAGTGTCTTTGTACGAGGTGAGCATTCCATAGTGTCTTTGTACGAGGTGAGCGGTATCACCTCGTCGTCGTCCGTCCCCATAGGTCGGGGGTCCGAGCTTACGACGCGACTGGTGAGCGCGCGCGCCGCTCGGTCCGCCTCCTCGTTGCGGTTCTCGCCCGTGCTGACCGGGCCGACGTGTGCTGGGAACCACTTCACCGTCACCGGCAGCCGTCGGGATTGTAGGGCTCCGCACACCCTCACTGCGCTGGGGACACGTTGTCTGTTCATGCGTTCGCGAATCACTAATCACTGTAGAGCACTTCGGGTTCAGAAGCACCAGCGCAATGGCCAGCTCCTCGCCTGATCCGAGCTCCGCGCCCCAAAGCTGCCCACCGTGTACAGCTCCCCGGAGGTAGCCGCGACCACGACCGCTGCGTACGTGCCCGGCCAGTCTGGATACTTGGCCACGTCCACGCAGTAGGCGTCGGTGTCCGACGCATGTGTCGCCGTCAGAGCTTTTGCCCTCGCGAGCCTTCGTTCTTGGTTGACGTCGGGATGCATGCGCTTCGGGATCAGCGGCACCTGCAGTTGGCGGAGCAACCCGCACGGCAGCGATGCCCGACTCCCTTCCCCTTGCAACCCCTGTCCGCGATAGTCTATACTTTTCAGTATCGAGCGTCCTGTCCTCGTCTGGGCTAATCTCGCTAGCTGGGCTGTGCGCTGAGCTTCGGCGATTTCATCTAACGTATTGTGCACCCCTTGTTCCAGGAATCTTTCCGTGTTCATGTGCGTATACAGCCCGAGCGCTGGCTTGTACGCTTTGCGTATTATCGCGTCTAACTTCTTCTGCTGACGCTCCACCGCCTTCCAGTCGTGAAACGCCGCAATGTAAGCCACGTGGCTGACCGCAAACGACTGCACGAGCCTGAGGAGGCTTGCCTCCTTAATGCCCGCGTGCCAGGTGGACACCTTCCTGAAGAGCCGGAAGGCCGTCGCCAGTTTGGTATCCAGCTTCTTGATCGTAAGTCCGTTGTGTCTCAGCGCGTCAAGTAGATCACCAGTACGCACCAAAGGCACTCTGCCGTGTTTCAAAAGGTTTCAGCTTCCGAGTGTAGAAACCTACACTCTGCGTGATTCTAAGAGGACACGGACTCATCAACAGCGTTGAGAGCCACGCTGCAGGCGCAGGTGGTGAAGCAACGTTGACGTTCCACTTCGCAGTTTAAAAACTTCGCAGTGTCGGAGAGAGCCTTTATCTCAGCAGAAAAGGGGATGATGCTCACCCGCTCCACTCGAAGTTCTCTGCAGGTCCTGCCTTTGCGGCCAGCCAATCAATAGAGGCTGGAGCAGTTCGGCACACTTAGGAACAAAAGTGGCGGTAAAAGTATAGGTGCATAAGAATTCTCGCAGCTTCTCTATTGAAATGGGCTATTAAACGCCATGGATCGCCTTCACCTCTGCGTCGAGAGGTCTGATAACTTGTGAGGTCTGATGCCTTGTGGAGGCCAAGAAACTCAATGGTCTGCACGCCGAATACGTGCTTCTTTGGAATAAAGACGATTACTTCTTGGTAATTTTTTCGTCAAGCCGAAGCAAAGGGATCGCAGGTGTAGTACTTTCGTGTTCGGATGGGCATGAGCGTGCGATCGCAAGGTCACCGAGATATGCAAAGAGAGTGTATAGCACTTGTGACTTCGTCTATAGCACATTTATTAGATTGGGCGGCTTTACGTAAGCCGGAGAGCATGCATACATATTCAAAGACCCCGAATGGGGATGATAGCCGTCTTTGGGATGACTCTCGCTCCGCAGGTGTCTAGCGATAAGCGTTGAGCGACTACGCCCTGCTGATATGGCGCAGCCAGCCATATCCACGGAAAGTCTTGCAAATACGTAGTGGGTACCACCTGGAACGACGACCGCGTTAAGGGCACGGTATTTCCCGTAGGGCCTGCAGTCACCAGGGGCCTTCTGGGGTAACAATTGCAGGGTTGCTGCGTAGTTGCTAGAAGATGCGACGGACGATTCTCTCGACGAGCAATGGAGTTACGCAATCCGGCGAGACGTCACGGGCGGCTGAAGACATGGGTCCCTTCGTGGCGATGTGGTAGACGATTGTGTACTTCATCAGGGACTCTCCAGTGTGTGGCTTTGTGGTTGTTATTGCAAAAAGTCAGCAAAATCTTGGAGGCTGAAGATTGCGAAAAAGCTCGAATCCGGCCCTGTAGTAGGGGAGAGAACGTCATTGCCTGTCGTCACGTCAGCAAGGAATCGAGAGAGAACTTCCATGGCCAAGTTGTACAAAGGCAGGAAATCAGTACGAAACATGGGCTGCTTGATGCAGCCAATTGCGAAAAAACAACCGGGAGGTGCGTGGTCAGCCAAAATTAACAGTGAGTAGTAGCGTTGGATATAGGCGTTGATCGGCGATGTTGTTGTCCGTGAGTAATTGTGAAGGCAAATTCAGTGTCGTCGGGCTAACGAGGAGACCGCTAGGAAGGTTACCTCCACTCCTCTATAGACCAAGAAGTGATGGCCTGCAACCTTGTCAGTGGCGCAGAAGAGGCAGTTGACTTCGTGAGAGGTTTCATTGCTGCCGCCAGTGTCTGGTTGTACCAGTTTCCTTTCCATGAGCAGGGCTGGCTAAACTTGCGGGTGGCACCGCGGAAGGTACGATGATACAATTGATGCCGGAAGGGCAAGGCTTACGGACTGTTACAGAATACGAACTTCAGAACGGGACGACAAATGGTGAGGGCCGACCGTGGCAGGGTGCACGTCGAAGTCGGCTGCGGGAGGGATAGGATGCATGCCAACTGATAAAATCAGTTAATCACTGCAGCTGTCAACCACCCAAGCCTGCAGTCGTCACTTGAGGTGAAATACGCAGTAGCGGCAGTGGTGGTGCGGGGGGAACCGGCCGTAGTCTGCGAAGCGGCCAGCCAGTTCGCGAGCTTGTCAAATGGCATATATCATTGGCAGACCGTAAGTGAAAAGTCGATGTTCCGGGATGGCGTTTCAGGAACAGCTGCCGTAGAAGTGGGTTGTTCAGGTCCTCGTCACGATTCTCTAATAGCTGCGGCATGCGATGGAGCGGCCGGGAGCATCGCCTGTCACCGAGATCCTCGATGTTCAGAGCCTGCTGTATCTTAGTGCAGCTACAAGCGGTACATTGCGTGGATTATCGAGGCCTTGGTGTGGTCGTAAAGTGCTAAATATGCGGCACATCAAGAATGTGAGCAAGCTCGACATGATTTGCCTGCTAAAGGGGGAACAAGGCTGTGGTATGTCGCATCCTGGGTAGTGGTTCGATGCAGACAAAAGTGCTCCGAATTACGGAAACGATGTCCCGAGGTTCCGATACCCCAACGGGAGTAGCGCAGTCCTGTGAATGACCGCGGTGGTAGCATAGGAAAACGGAACTGGTTTGTGATCACCGCAACCTGTAGCTGGTTTGCACAGTCGGGCGGGGCGAAGCCTCCGAGAAGGTGCTGTTTAAGAGCAGGTTTCAGTCCACGTCACTAATCCATGTTTCGAACGGCTCAGAGAAAAGCAGCCGCTGAAGTGTTTTGGGTGGAAATTAATTTATATCCGTCCATTGTTTTGGGAACCCATATGTGATTGATACCCCACTGCCTAACGCAGACAACGATCAGATCACAGTAACTGTCCTGAGGCCAGTTCTTTGGACAGCCACCATATGCATATCCATTGAACGAATGTGTTGTCAATCGTCGAAACAACGTCTAAAAGGGTCCACAAACTTCTTAACCTGCACAAAACAGATTTCGGCCTCACATGGGCACCAATGACAGCATTTTTTGGATTAGAAGGAATCTCTGCTAACATAAGAGAAAAATGCCGCACATTTGGTCCCCGCGGATTGGAACAAGGCATTTGATGAGGTCATTCCTAAAGCAGTTCAGTGCCCTTGAACATGCGTACCCAGGAAAGAAGGGCAACGTCATCAAATGGTCGCACTTACGACATAAATGATGACACACTGAAGCTAACGAGTGAATGCTATAATGCCGACATACCACAGAGGTAGGTAATATCAACGATTTTATTTAGCGTGGTTACAAGACGAATTTTTACAGCGTCAGAAAAAAAATTGCACAGTACCTTTTACGAATGTATTCAGATGATATAAATCCATGGACAGAATCAACTGACTATGAAAACACTGAATAGGCGTGTGACGAGCTTGAGAATGAGCTTCTCGTAAGTGAACATGCAATTGCTCGACTGGCGTGCACGTTTCACCAGAAAAGGCACACTTTCTTACTGTAGGCGGCTTCTCAATTGAAAAAGACGGGGTGGCGCTCAGAGTGCAGGGTCGCAAACTAACACAACGTACTCAACACTTGATCCGAATCCTTGGCATACCGATACATGCACAAGTTAGAAAACGTCACCTGACGAATTGACACCAACGTTGAAAAATCTACTACACTTGATCTAGCGCATCTCTAAACAGGTTTGGCGCGCCAAACCGACATTGTACGTATAACAGGGCAGACAATTCTCGAATCTAAGTCATGTTAGGGGGCATTCACTACAACTTACTCAAGTACCGATGAGGAAATTAGAAAGTCAGTACTTTCAGCCCCTGAAGGTAATAACCGGCTAATGTACGATAATAAAAACCGACGAGCTAAACCGGTACAGCCCCTTACTTCGCTCATACGATAGTACCTCACAGGACACAGGGGCTCACGACAGGCGGCTACGCCACCCTTAGGAGAAAGTATTTTGGAATTAAAAGACCGCTCTTCAAAGCTATAGCGTTCGAACCAACCGTAATCCATGGGAAGTTTTATTGGCTGCACACTCAAAGGCAATATCAACGAAACGACAAAGACCGAACGACTAGCCCCCCAATGAACGAACAGGAACTAAT